>JAUMHE010000099.1:2798902-2813675 GCA_032359235.1 Enteromius mattozi | reverse complement strand
TGTGAAAAACTTGTTGCATCTTTCCCAAAAAGACTCATGGCTGTATTAGATCAAAAGGGTGCTTCTACTAAATACTGGGAAAAAAAAAAACTTTTTTTTAATGATTTTAGCAAATGGCTGCAATATAAAAAAGAGTGAAAAATTTAAGGGGGTCTGAATACTTTCCCTACCCACTGTATATATATATATAAAAGCTTAATTTGGGGAAGTATCATCTGGATGTTTTGCATCTTTACAGCCTAATGCCTTTTGTACAGCCCTCCAAATGCAAAAAGTATGGCAACACTAAAGCTTAGGATGGCCTCTGTTTATTATAAATAGTCACATTGGCAAGATTTTTCACTAAAACAGTTGGATTTCAGTCATCTGTTTTGACAAAATATCTAGCATAACTGTATTTTTTCTGTATTATGAAATGCAGTATCTGCAATAACTAGTTCTAGATGGAAGGAAATACAGAAAACACTATTTGGGAAATTAAAAAAAAAAAGTCCAGGAAAGGGCTCATAAAAAAGTAAACACAGAACAAAACAACTTTAATGATTAGCCCATTTATAATTTTTGTTGTCTTTATAATGTTTTAATATCATGTTTGCCATATGCCATGTCTTACTTTCTTAACATTTCTCTTTAATCCTCACAGATCAACACAAACTAATTTGAATAGGCAAAGAAAGCTTTGTGCTTCATATTTGTCACAATTAGGCATTCAGTCAGTACTCTATTTGAAGTAGCTTTTACACTTTTGCTGACAGCCATTAAAATTGGTCACACAAAGCTGTACAAATCCCCCAAACAGACATTTACTCTGTCACAGCAACGCACAGTTTGACACATATATTCCAGTCCACACTTTGATGATCCCTCCCCAACCCATTATATACAACAGCGCTTTCCCTCGGCAGACAACTGCTGCAGTGCTTAGACGGTTTTATTACAGTTGGGAGGGCAGATCTCAGGTGTCAAGGCTGTGTTTGTCTATTGCTAGTGAGAAAACCAAAAGAGCCTGTGAGTGACGGAAGCAGCCTGCCAAGCAGGACGGTGCAGCTCCAACAGCGCAAGAGAATGAATCGCAGAAGCAGCAGGGGCCTCTGACACGCGCATCATTTCCACAGGGCGTTGACCCATGTCTACATTTCACGGGACAGACTGAGGCAAACGTTCCTCCATATGAATTCCAGATTAAACAGAGCTGGAGTACAGAATGAGGTTTCTAGCTCCCCCCACTGGGCACCGTGGAGGGGAAATTTAGCTATTTCCTTTCATAGGAAAAGCCTATTAGTGTGGCAGTGTTCTGGGACTGTGAGAGGGAAACACTGGAGCGAAGCTCTTTACAAAGTCGGGCTTTATCCCACCTTTGTGGTTCTGCTCAGGTTGTTTGTCTAATGCGTGAAAACCTGAGCCATTCTGCAATCGGCGGGGATCATTTTGCTCATGATTTGACAATTTCTTCATACCAGATCAGCTCTAAGCCAAGCCAGAATTGAATTTACAGCCACGATACCTCCGGAAACACACACCGTGTCAGAATTGTAACCGCAGGGAGACAACGCCAACTCTTTTGCAGAGAATTGACTGTTGTGTTCTGTTATAGGTAGCATTATTCAAGCAAAACCCACCATGCTAGTCTCAGCTGACATGCCCTATTCTGTTCAGTTCATTGAGACTACCGCACCACTATTTAGATTAATTTTTCTGGTCTGTTTCTGGTTGTTTGAACAGCATATTGGTCGTTCGGTTAGGTGGCCTCTTCCTGACTTAGTGAGCTGGTCATAATAAAAAAAAAAACTGCACTTGAGGACCAAAATTGTGCCTCTGGTCAAAACTCTGGCTGTGCGAGACCATCCATGGAAAATCTGGATATTTCGTTTTGTCTAGTGGTGCTTTCAAAAAGAAATGCTGAAGCCGTGGTATTTGTCCAGCTGTGAAATTGGAGAAAAGCTTTCTATCAGCCAAACTTGGTGGCTAATATCTCCACACAGAACATTATTTTCTGGCTATAATTTAGATATTAGACTGATCCATAATAGCTGCTCACTATGCAGATTGGGAATCAACAGCAGACTGTTGATGTTTCACATTAAGCTTGAAAAGCAGAGGATCATGCAAGTCCAGGTGGCCTATAATTTGCCATTACAAGGTATTTTGTGACGTGCAAAGTATTTGCTTTGAATAACAGCCGTTATCTGTAAAGGAAATCTAATATCATGCTCCACTTGTTCATCAATCAGTAGCCTTTTACCATATGGCACATCATATGGTGCACTGAATAATAAAGCATATAGATGTATCATCTTATTGCATCAGGTATGGTCGTCATTAAAAAAATCAATTGCTGCTGAGCTAAGCTATGTTTCATTGCAGCTTAAGCTTTTACTCAAGCCAGGGATTCAGACCATAAGTTCTGTATTAACTAGGGATGGGTCAGGATGGAAATTAGTTGTCTAAATATTTCTTTCCTCATATTCGCTTGCTTGCTTATTTATTAATTTACTTGCTTAAAACTGCATCTTGTGGAAAAAAAAAAAGTTCAGTTATGAAACTCTAGATGACAGACTGAGAGATTGTTAATGTAACTAATGATATTCAGAGAGTTAAATGACTTGGCACAAGCTGATTGGTTCATGCTTTATATGCAGCCAATGATCTTACTGCCTTGCACTTATATGGCTGACTAGAATTCATTTGAGATTCCTACATTTTCAGAGTTTTTCTGAAACCCTCCACTTTCCCCAACTCCACCTGTATAGATCTGCTACATATGCACTGGCAGTATGCATTGGCAGTAGCAAGTTCCTCTACTTGCTTGCAGCAGCAGCAGCAATAATCTACAACTACAGCAATAACCAACACCAGCAGCAATTCAGCAGCTGTGTAGCAGATCTATTGCGCCAAGACCAAATACATTAACATTATCCATCACCATGCTAAAATCTTCATAGCGTTATCATGATTGAACTAGGTCTTAGGTTTTAGGTTCGTAAATTATGGTCACCAAGGCTGTATTTATCTGATCCAAAAATACACATTTAAAACAGTAATACTACAAATTATTACTAAATTGGAAAATAACTATTTTCTATTTTATTATATTTTAACATTTTATTTATTCCTATAAATGTACAGTTGAATTTTCAGCAGCCATTACTTCAAATTTTTAGTGCCACATGATTCTTTAGAAATCGTTTTAATCTGGTGTTAAAGAAACATTTCTTCTAAATATCACAGTTGAAAACAGCTGTGCTATTTAATCATTTTGTGGAAAACGTGATGCCTTCTCTTTTCAGGATTCTTTGATAAATAGAAAGTTCAAAAGAACAGCATTTACTGTATTAAAAAAAAAATTAACAATGTAATGTGTCCTGCTGAATAAATAATAAATAAAATAAAGATTTTATCCAGGATTAAAGAAAAGGTTATTTAATTTAAAAAATAAATAAATTAACCAAAACTTTAAACTGTAATGTATATTTGTAGAAATATGTAAATGCTAACTATGTGCAACATAAAAGGTCAAGATTATATATATAAACACCCATGGTGGAAACCTGCATTCTGCAGAGTTCCCTGTTACCAACACTGGACTCTTCAGTGGGTTTGTGATGGAGTGGCAGAAGACAACCTTGTCTTACCTTATCTAACTGTCAGCCTGGAAAAGATATTGTCTGACAGGCCGAATCGAAAGAGATCACTGAATTGATGAAGGTTCACTGGCACCATAAGAGAGAAAAGTGTGAATCAATTATGCGTGCTTCTCCGTGTCATGAGGAGAGAAGGATGACTAGAAAAGAGAAGGAAAAAATCGAGTGTGATCTCTTATTGCAAATGCGGATAATAGTGGGGCTAGCTTGCAGTAAAGGTCAATTGAGATGCCTAAATCAATACGACTACACAGAGTCTGACCATCTTTAAGTACCCTCCGCTAAGGTTAGATAACATTCTGCATTGTAGAGAGAAATGGACTTCTGTTTTCCTTGTGGGTGTGAAAGAATCCCTGAATGAGGAAGCTAATCAATTAAATATATTTCATAACGTAGCGGGGGAATGAAACATTGTGCAACAGCCTGCTCAGCTCTCTCAATAAGATGAGAAGAACAGTAAGTGATTATCTGTGAGAGGACCACCACTGCATGCGCATTAGCACCATGTCTGGGACAAGTGACTCACCAAGCACAGGAAGCTCTTATAATGCATCTGTTCACAGACAGGCTGATTATTATTCCTTTTAACAAGCAAAACATGGGAAAGGAGTTCATTAAACACTCTTTTTTTATGTAAAATACCATGGTACAGTAACGTATGGTGGAACTAATAATTTTGTGGTCTAAAATTTGTTTCCCAGGTAACTGAAACAAGGACTGGCCCTCTCGGCTGCAGTAACTATGACAACCTTGATTCTGTCAGTTCTGTGCTGGTTCAGAGTCCCGAGAACAAAGTCCATTTACAAGGTATAAAATGTTGTTCAAATCTAGTATGTCAAATTTTGATACTGTGATATGTGAAAAACTAAAGACTTTTTTTCCAAAAGAGAGCTCTGCTCAAAGGAGCATTTTAAGGCATCATAATCACATTCTTGACGTGAAGGTTGTTCCGTAAGGTTGGCAGCTTAATTATGTAGCTTCCCAAAGATGTCTTGTGGAGAAGGCAGTCTCAGAAATAAACTCAGTGATAACTGCAAATCTAAGATGGCAGATGATTTAAAGGATTAGTTCACTTTCAAATTAAAATTTCCTGATTATTTACTCACCCCCATATCATCCAAGATGTTTATGTATTTCTTTCTTTAGTCAGAAAGAAATTATTGACTTTTCACAGACTCTGTAAATATTTTTTGTGGAATTTATGATACTTGATTATTAAAAACATACAGTAAATATGGTCTCATCCCTTTGTCTTCGCATTTACAAGCATAGTTGAGTCACACCTATCGGTCACAGGATAAATCCAAAGAGGTTTGGGTTTGATCCTAATTCGTGTTGATTATTGTCCACAGCATGCATACTCACTAGGTTTTGGAAAAGAATCAAAATCGCTGTAATGGCAAAAGCACTTGTTAAGGCGTTTTAGCATGCACTATGTTTTCAATTGCTGAACAGAAAATACAATAATTGCAGGCACTGCATGTCTACCGAGTGACTCTCTTTATCACACCACTTTAATCAGTAACCCAGTATTCTTATAACAATCTTTCTTTTCTCTGTAACTGAAGGCTTGCAAGTCATTTTGCCAGATTATCTCAGAGACACTTTCGTCCAGGCAGCTCTTAGTTACATTGCCTGCAATGGAGAGGGAACTTTTGTCTGTCGAGACAATGACTGCTGGTGCAAATGTGACTCCAAGTTCCCGGAGTGCAACTGCCCCTACATGGATATCCAGGCCATGGAGGAAAGCCTTTTGCGAATCTCTGAATCATGGGCTCTTACCTACAAAGAGTTTGAAGATTCAGGTATGGGACTGAATTCAGTCATGTTTCAATTGAATGCTTTTACCTTTTATTATTCAGTGGTCCTTCTGAAGAAATATATCTTCACAACAACAATTAATTTAGAGCCTATTTTTGGAATTTTACTGTACAGTATAATTATTATTAGTTATTATGGTTGTTTATAAAAGTATGTAATTAAAACTGTTCATTTATTCCTGAAGATGGACAAATTTAAATTATCTAACTCTCTTTTTTATTCTTGTACGAGTCAGTCTTTGAGATTTTAGGCTTTCATAACATGCATTTTTTCAGACTAGTGGAAAGTAAACATCCAAAATACACATTCAAGTGTTTATTTTATTAAACCTTATCTATTTGTGACTGCAGATTTCAATTACAGTACATTTCTTTAAAGCCCATTTTCTCTAAAATTAGTTTTTTCTCCTGCACTGAGCCAGAAACCTCCACTTTAAACATGTACAACAAACTTTACAGCTTCATTTCACTCTGTATTCTGAAAGGTTTTACAGAATAAGTTGTTTATAGTTTTTTATTCACATTATTTCTATAGCATTTTATTCCTATAAACATGGTGATAAGAATTCTGTCTACATAGTTTTCTGATTAATGTAATAAAAAAGGATATCCAAAATCATCTGTGTTAAGAAACTTGGTAACACTTTACAATACGTGTACACTAATAAGTGTTAATTCATGCTTAACCAATGCACAGATAATACTGAATTAATGTATAACTCTTGATTATCTAAGCTATTCATTAATGATTACCACATTAGCAACTAATAATGAGTCTGTCCGGTTAATATATTAGTTCAGTTATGAATTGTCATCCATTAAATATCTCATTGTAGATTAATTACCTAATAGCTTATTTTATTAACTAATAGTGTTAATTAACTTGTTTATTACCACAGTCAGCCAAAGCCTTGTATTTCAATTTCCAGGCAAAACAGGTAAAATAATATGCATGAATTCATGATTAATTACTGCATTATTTGTGCAAATTCATGTGTAAATGACTACAATCACTAATCCAGAAGATTGTTTTACCAAAAGCTGTAATATAAAATATTTATTTGATTTAGTTAATAGAAGTTAATTGATAAATGAAATCTATTTATGACATTATTTTTGAAAGCATCCTCATTTTACAGCATTTTTAAACGAGTGTCTAAAACTTTGAACAGTACTGTAGCTTTGAAGACGTTGCCACAGTTCTTCTGGATTTAGTCTGTGTCAGTTTGTTCTGTTACTTCATGTCATTCCAGACAGACTGGATGATGATCAGATCTCTGTGTGGAGCACTGGCTGTTGTCAGACTCCTTGCGCAGACAGTAATCTCACTGCATTATTACAATTAATGACAAAAATAATGTTTGGAAATGTAAACTGATATTTTTCCAACTGACAAGCTACCGCAAAAGATAGAAATAACTGACTTAAAACCATTTTTTGTTGGTGAAAATACTAATGGCCTAAGACTTTTGCACAGTACTGTATATATATGTACATTATATATATATATATGTGTATATATATATATATATATAATGCAGTAATTAATTATGTATTAATACATATTATTTTACCTGTTTTGCCTGGAAGTTGAAATACAAGGCTTTGGCTGACTGTGGTAATTAACAAGTTAATTAACACTATTAGTTAATAAAATAAGTTACTAGGGAATTAATCTATAATAAGATATTTAATTGATAACAATTCACATTTGAACTAATATATTAAACAGACAGACGTATTATTAGTTGCTAATGTGGCAATCATTAATGAATAGCTTAGATAATCAAGAGTTATATATTAATTCAGTATTATCTGTGCATTAGTTAACCATGAATTAACGCTTATTAGTGTGCACGTAAGTTTTATCACAAACTTTAACATTAATGTGTTAACAAAAATAAATTTGAACCTGGGTTTATCAGATTTCTTCAGATTTGTGTTCTGGAAACTGATCCAGATCAGTCCATATTAAATAAGATAATGCATCATTGCCATATTTTAATGTAACATTTTGGTAACACTTTACAATAAGGTTCATTAGTTAACAATAGTTAACAACATTAGTTAACATGAACTAACTAACAGCCTTTATTAATATTAGTTAATGTTAATTTGAGCATTTACTAATATATTGTTAAAATCACAAGTTGTGTTTGTTAACATTAGTTAATGCACAGTGAGCTAACATGAACTAACAATGAACGACTGTATTTTTATTAACTAATGTTAACAAATATGAATAAATACTGTAATACATGTATTGTTCATTGTTTGTTCATGTTAGTTAATACATTAACTAATGTTAACAAATGACACCTTATTGTAAAGTGTTATCAACATTTTTGAAAACCGTGTTATGAATAATCAACTATAGAATTTTGGAAATACCTAGTAATTACCTATTACTTCAACTTTTTACCCTGTTGACCCGTGGTGTCTTATCTAGTATAATTTCTCTACTTTTTCACACTGGTCACTGATCTGAATAAATATGAACAATTTTCAGTGAATCCTGACATTCCCCACACAATGTCCTTCAGAGACAGTGAGATTAGAAAAAAGATCCTGTTCAACATATTGCCTTACAGTATGTTGAGCAGAATTAATCGCCCATAAAATGCTTTATTGCCCATCCAGCATCTTTCATCAAGCATATGAATGAGAGCACTTAGCATAATGTTTAGGTACTGTATTACTGCCTGTCGAGGTCACCCCACAGTGACCATTAATGCTTGAGCAAAATTAAAACGCATGGATTTTTTTCCTTCCACGCTGTCATCCTTTTCCCCTATTCCCAAAATATCCCCGAGTTCAATTACTTTCAAAGTTTATGTTATTAGAGCTATCAGGAAGTGCCAGATATACATACTTTCTCAGGTATCGTAAATGTGTCCTTCTGATAGGAGTATCAAAGGCATTCAGCATTCTGCCCCATCAGCTAAAATGAAATGCTCTGTAGGAACCGCTTGAAAAACAGTCTCTTCGCTGAAATGATTCCTTCTTATTGTCAAGGAGAGTGAAGTATAAAGGCAGTGTGTTCAGGCATCCACTGTTCAATCGCGTTTACATGACAATGCTTCTATATCTGAGAGAACGTACTCTTTCTTAACAGATGAGTTCAAAACATTTCTGATGAGGCTGCCGCAGAATTTCTTCCTCAACTCCTCGATGATCCAACATTTGTGGTCGCTGGATGGTGTATTTCAACGGCGCTATGAGCAGCTGGAAAGCAGCATGAAAAATCTCTTCAAGCGAGCCCAGCGAGTGGTTTACAAGCTCTTCAGCCTCAGCAAGAGGTGCCAAAAGCAGCCCCACATCAACTTACCGCGTGAAAGGTGAGCACAACAGACTCATTATCTCCTCATTGTCGTGGTGATAAATACACTGATACTTAATTCCGAAATGGAATAATGCCCCCAATTACTGTATGCAGAGAGGAAACTCTTCACATAGTGTTTATCATCATTATTACTTGTGTTCACAAGTGGCCCGCATTTCAGGCTCCACGGGCTGCCGAGAGGAATGTTTGTCAGTGTGCTTCAGTGAAAGGGAGCACTAGTGCTCTTGTCTCCGAGGAGACAACTTTGTGTTTACCCACAATCAATAAGACTAAAATTTATATAGTGGTTCTCAACTGGTTTTGCTTCAGGCTCTAGATTTTACATGGACTACCAAGCATCAACGCATTATATATATTTATATACACTGTATAAATGCTTTATACTAGAGTAGGGAAAATACTTCTTTCCTAATTTTTACAATTGAAAGAGATATTTTGAATTTGGACTGCATTAACATTACCCATTTAAACTGCTAGCTGTCAGCATTCCATACTGCAGGTCATTAAAGCTTTTGTTTAAACGGAAATGGCAGTAGAACTATCATTTCATATCATCATGTGACCATGATAATATCAAGAGAGATTTGCTATTGTGATATTGATAATATTGTTGAATCCCTGCAGTTTTTGTACAAAAGTAAATAAAAATGTCCTTAAAATTAAACATTCTTTAACAATATGCAAGTGAAGTTTTGTGATTATCATATTTTCTTCTCATGGTGTGGAAGTTTGAGAGCTGACTGTCCATGTTTGCATCCTTTGTATTAACACTAATTATTGTGTTATCCTAACTTTAAACAAAGTAACTAGACAATTAAATGGTTAGTTAAATACATTAAAAAAAAGTTTAATAATTGTAATTATTCAATTAATATTACAGTTTAAAGCTAACATTGAAATGCATAAATCAGAAATGTGTGATTTGCACAATAAATACGAAAATGAATGTAGCAGGAACTTAAAGGAGATAATTATGAATAAATAATTGAAACATACATTTGTAAATGTGAGCACATTATGCACAGGAAGTGGGAAAAATAGATGCTGCATTAAATTGCATTAATTGTATTTTTAACATGTTACATGGTCCACATTAATCAGAAAAATTTGCATTTAATTTTCACAGTTTTAGTTTAATGATTGCCAAAACAGACTTGCAACCCATTTTAGTGTCACAACCCACCAGTTCAGAACCAGCTGTTTAGAGCAGTGTTATTTTTAAGTTTAGACTTTTATTTCAAAACATTTACAGGTTTGCCAAAATAAAGCAATTGCTGTTAGAGAGAGATGCTAAGTGACAGTTTTGCCATATTTTAAACAGAAAAAAAGGAACAATATACGCCTGTACTTTTTTACATGACTTTTTGTGGAACAGAATTATGTTTGTGCTAGTTTTAATCTTGCCATCTGCCGCTGTACCGGCTTTGGATACATGACAATTTAATCTCAACAATCATCGTTTAGGCAGTCTAACTGATATTGATGTTTATCTTATCTTAGGCCACAGTCGTATTGGCTGAACTACTTCCAGTCTTTATTATACTGCTCAGAGAACAACCAGCTAGGATCCTTCTCAGAAGAACTGCACACTTGCATTTGTGCATACGACCACAGCTCCTGCCAGATACCCACACCATGCTTTGTGGGTGAAGGTGCCGCCTGCTCCGCTTGTGCTAGCGACAACCACACTCGCTGCGGCAGTTGCAACATCGGCTACATGTTAAGTCAAGGGGCCTGTCGACCAATGGTGGCAGATTCCACCGAGAACTACCTGGGCTTTGAGACTGATCTTCAAGATCTGGAGCTACGCTACCTCCTACAGAGAGCTGACCGGCGCTTGGAGGTCCACGCTATCTTTATCAGCAATGACATGCGGCTGAATAGCTGGTTCGATCCTTCATGGAGGAAGAGGATGCTGCTTACGCTAAAGAGTAACAAGTACAAATCCAACCTGGTCCATATGCTCTTGGGCATCTCCCTTCAAATTTGCCTTACAAAAAACAGCACCCTGGAACCTGCGCTCACGCTCTTCATCAATCCCTTCGGAGGGAGCCACTCAGAAAGCTGGTTAATTCCCGTGAACGAGAACAGTTTTCCAGACTGGAAATCTGCTAAGCTGGACCTTCCGCTAGAATGCTTTAACTGGACCTTGACTTTGGGCAACAAGTGGAAGACCTTCTTTGAGACCATCCACATTTACCTGAGGAGCCGCATCAAAACTCCAGGCACTGGGGTCAATGACAGCGTTTACCTGGAGCCTTTGGAAATAACCGACCCTACTAGAAATCTGGGGTATATGAAGATCAACAGCATTCAAGTGTTCGGATACAGTATGCATTTCGACCCGGAAGCAATCCGGGACTTGATCCTGCAGCTGGACTACCCGTACACGCAGGGCTCGCAGGACTCTGCCTTGCTCCAGCTGCTGGAGATCCGAGACCGTGTCAACCGACTCTCCCCACCGGGCCAGCAACCTCTGGACCTGTTCTCCTGCTTATTACGGCACCGTCTCAAACTGACAGCTAATGAGGTGGTGCGCATTCACACCTCGCTCCAGTCCTTCAATGCCCGTCTCCCCAATTCTCTGGATTATGAAACCACTAAACTCTGCAGCTAACGGCTAAAGCATCACAGCAGACAGCAATAGAACAACTGTAAAAATGTCAAAGCTGCAATGACTTTCAGTGATAGAGACACTTTTGGACACTGAAGACAGATTTTTTTTTGTGACTTCACTTTCACCAGTAGATCATCTTGCTCAAAAACAGACTCATTTTTATTGTATAGTACACTGAGTTCAAAGAAGAGATTTGAAAAATATATGGAGTGTTTGTTTGTAATTTTTATATGTTTTGTTTTTGGTTTTTTTTCGTTTGCTTCAGTGACAGTGCGCTTTCCTTGGAAAGAATACAGTGATGTCAGTCAATTTTGTAGATAAATTGTTATTAAAACATCATGGTTGTAATGGAGTAATGGTTGCATTATTTATCAACATATTTTTATTGCTATGTGACAGTTTAGTTTATTGGAAAATGAAACACATTTTATATTTGCAATTGAGTGCACTTAATGAGGAATTAAATACATTACACAGGATAAACGACTTTGATAAAATAATAATGAAACAGATTTATTAACATAATTATATTATATGCTTGTTAGGTTCATGTTAATTTCTTTTTATTCACATTTCAGTGGAAGAGAGAGTGTGTGTTTTTTTTTTTCATTACTAAAAACATTACAAAGTCCTGTACATTATCTGTACATTGGAGTATTATGATTTACTGATTTATATGCTGATATTACATGTGTCTCCTGTATTAAGGATAATTCTGAATGGTTATTCTAGGCTTATATGCCATTATTATTATCAAAACGTTGTTTCTCTCTCTCCAGTTAATCATAATTGAAGGCACGAGGGTTGGTTTAACAATGTAAAGGCATCTGTGGATATAATACTGAACATTTTTGAATAGAGCCACACATATGCAGTGTTTTGAGTTGAATGTTTTCTATTGATAATCTGGATTCATCTAAACCTTGTATATTTTCAGTATTTGGAATCCAAGGTTTGTATTTGTCTCATGTTTTCATTATTATTTTTTTACATTGCTTTATTTTAACCACACACTTTGTTACATTATATCAAAGCAGTTTCTCTGAACCATAAAATATATATGATTACAAATGAGCCTTATACTGGAATGTAACAGTGATGCCAAAATGGGACAAAGATTGTGGAATCCAGTGTGCCTTTGTGAATACACAGTATACAGTTTTGCTTTACATATTTTGTGCACCTCAGTATATAATGCATATTTTTTGCTATTCATGCTTGTCAGAAATGATTTTTCTTTCCCAGTTCAGTTATTTGTCACTTTTTTCTTGCATTGCAGTACATTAATTTAGACAGTGTGAATGCTAATTAGTTAGAATCAACACATGACAGATTACGTTAATGCCAACAAAAAAAGTGTCAATCGCCTCTTCATAATCTGTGTTTGCACCTTTTACCTAGAACTAGCACAATAAATAAAATGAGCCTTACCTAACTCGCTTACCTTTTCAAAGTTTACATATTTTCTTTGCAGTATAATAAGCATTTTATGCTACAAAACCCTACAGAATATAAACTGCAAACACTATTTTTATAACTTTCTAAGAAAAAGGAAATAGTTGTCCTTGCAATGACTGGGGGTTTTTGGTAACACTCTGAGAACAATGCTCACCATTAACTAGTTGTTTAATAGCATGCCTATTATTAACATATTGGCTGTTTATTACTACTTATAAAGCACATATTCTGCATGATATCCCTAATCCTACTTAACAACTATTTTACTAACTAAGCAGCAAGTTAGAAATTTATTGAAGCAAATATCAATGGTCATATCAATGTTAATGGTTTGCTAATGCTAATGGTTTGCTAATGGTGAGAATTGGACCTTAAAATAAAGTGTAGTCGAGTTTAATGTTTGAAAAGTAAAATAATGTTCCTTTTCCAGGCTGGTTTTCTCATTCAAGGCATATTTCCAGCAAGGCTGTTTTACAATCTGTAGAAAATCTACCTGCGATTTACTCTGATTTCATAATGTAAAGGTCAAAGGATTATACGCCAAAGGAAATTGTACACGTTTGAAGAAAAGTTGCACATAATAAGATAGAGATTAGAGACACCTTTCAAATCCCCAAAATCTCTCCATTTGTGCTTCCCTAGAAAAGAAGCTTCTTAGAGGGAAGATCACTATTTTTATGTCTTCTTGGAGCATCTACCCGCATTGCAGCTACTGCAACATTTTCACATGTGAAACACCCCACGCTGTAGCAATTACTCTGCGAACACAAATGACCAAGGGAGCAGTTACTGCCAGAATGCATACACAAATCACCTGCGCCCTGCACCGAGAGCCTGTAAAATGAGAGCTTGTCAGTTTGTGCTGAAATGAGTTGACACGTTGTTGTAATGACAAATATGACAATAAGAAATGGCAAAACATTACATAGGCAATCGGTCTTTCTCGCAGCCTGACAAACAATTTATCATTCTGCTGTAATTGTACAGGAAGAGCTGTGGAAAAGAAAAGACTGAGCATTGCATTATATTTACTGTGCAGCTCCTCCGATGAAGATGGAAAACTCACCAGCACAGACAAAGATTAAAGAAAGAGCATACATCAACTTAGTAGGTTAGCTCTTTATTCACTAAGCACTCTTAGGCAGTGCGCCAACACTTGATCAATAGTGGCCGTGTTGCCTCTTTGATCTCCTCAATGTAAACATTGTAATGTTCTTGTGATTCACGATGAAGATGCATTGCTAACTTGACACTAACTTTATCTTGGGCTTCACTGTAGGTTTCTGGAGGGCCAGATACTGCAGTGAACAGGAGGCAGGCAAAAGGTAGCTGTCTGCTTCCAATAAATCAATGTGCAGCTTTATTACCTGAGAGAACAAAAGGATCCGCAGGGAGATCAATGCCATCAAGAACCACCGACTCACAAACCAGTGGCATTTTGTTGTCCAGGGCCAGGACCGTATCAACATCAATTTATTACTCACACTGTCCTTTCCACTTGATGTAGTTTGTATGAGCACAAATCAATCATGATTTTACATCCAATTAGAATTTACCATTGAATCGCACCATTGTCCTCCTTTGCTGTCGATATTGCACAACTTTATATGCACATGCTAAACGTGATATTTAAATAGCATCATAATTAAGCAATAACATAACAGTAAATACCAAAAGAGCAACTTGCATTTTAGAAACACAATACCAGGCCAATTTTTATCTCCCCCAATGAAAATGGTTCCAACAGTCTCAGAGCAACAGTAATGTGAACTAGATGCGATGCACAAAATTCCTGAAGAAATTTTGAAATGGGTGGTGAACCGTGGCAACGGCAATCGGCAATCGGTTACAATTATGTGGGTTAACCATGTTAGTTATGTGGGTCATCCTATAT
>JAUMHE010000099.1:2765461-2784101 GCA_032359235.1 Enteromius mattozi | reverse complement strand
ACTTAGTATAGTATAATTTAAATATATTAAGTATGTCTAAAAAAGCACAATTTAAATATATTTCTTTTTCACCTGGGGAGGCTGAATAAAAGACATAAATGGGGCCTCAGGTTCTCAAATTTTAAAGTCAAATATGACATCAGAGCAATCTAATGATGTAAATAACAATCATTTCATAATGTCTCATTCACATGTCATCAACCATATTAATGCAGCTTACAGTACCATTCGTTAAAGACCGATCAATAGAAAGAATCATGTGACCAAAATAAATATAGATTTTCTCTCCTCAGAAGTGTTCTGTCAGCTTGAGGATGTTGACTTTTTATACCTAGTATAGACAGCCAATCTGTCAATTATCCACCTGGGACGAGCACCAGCCTTTGAGAGGGTTCTATTGTTTCAAAGATGGATGAGACGTCTGGATGAGGTGCATATGAGCTTGTAAGCAGAGAGAGGCTATTGAAAATTTTTCCTTTGCACATGGTGATTGTTCTTCCTACAGTAGCTTGATTTATGTACACAAACCGTGTATGTGTTTGAATATCTAAGATACTCTCTGCTGGTCGATGAATCTATAGCTGAATGAAATGGTATGACATGTAAAAACAGGGGGGTGATGAACTCTGATGAATAAACACACTGATGAATATAGGCAGCAGAAATGAAATGTTAAACAGTTCAGTCAATCCTAGACCTTCAAAGTCCAAGACGCCGCCATCATTTTCAATGTTCTCTTTTCCTCCATGTGAGGTAATTGGTACAGTGCTGTATGAGATTAGGACCACAGGGAAGAGTTGACAGTCAAATAAAATATCTGACAGCTTGTCTCATTTCATTTTTCTTTTTGTTCCATTTGGTGTAATGAGAATCCCAAAATTCAGGTTAGATTGAAGGAATCAATTTCTTGCCACTGGTGGTGGATGCTGTTACATGGCTACATTGCAACAATGCTAGTTTAAAAGGACACTGCTAGTCTAAAAACAAACATGCACCTCAGAATCATTCTCCGATTGCCAGTCATATAAAAATGATTTCATCTATCAATTTTAGAATCAGCTCAGTTAGTGCATTTCAATACACAACAAACAGAATACCAAGGGGGGAAGGTATGCCACATTTTCACAAAAAAATTAAAATAAATAAAATAGAAATAATACATATTAATTATAATTAAATAATAATAAAAAATATATTTTAAAACCACATTTTCGAAAAAAAAAAAAAAAAAAAGAATAAAATAGAAAAAATAAATATTAATAATAAGACTTTAAAAAGTAGCAAAAGCTGTTTCAATATTGATAAGAATTGTTATGTATAATGGAGAACAAATAATAATTGAAAATAAATGTGCATATCATATCAGCATATTAGAATGACTTGTGATGGATATGATGACACTAAGATTGGAGTAATGGCTGCTGTAATGGGGTTTGCCATTACAGGACTTAATAAAGTGTTAACTATTAAAACAGAAATAAATAAATAGCAATGATATTTTATAATATTAGTTTTTATTGTATTTCATCAAATAAATGAAACGAGTGTCTTCTTTCAAAAACATAAAAAAAAAAAAAATCTTGACCAGTATGCAGCATTTTCAAATAACTTTTCAATATTCACAAATGTTAATATGCATTAGATATGTTGTTTTAATGTCTTTAAGACAGTTGACAGTTAATTTATCATAAATATTTACACAATTACTGGAAAAAACAAACAAACCAAAAAACACACTGGCACAAATTTCTACCCCTCTGAAAGTCATTTAATTATATTCAAGGCGTTTACTTCTCTATAGCTCCCTTTGCTTTTTTGAAGGAAATATGTTATTAAACGTGAAATAATGTGACCGTTTCTGTTTATAGTAGCAGATGTGTGTGTTAGATGAGTTGGAGATGTGCATTTTCATGAGTTCATTTTCAGTGCAGTACTTTTATGTGCGTAATTAGCAGATGTAAGGGCAGTTTTTCAGGGGAAGGTGAAGCTGATGAGGAGGACAGCCAGCAGACACAGTTACAGCACATAACTGGCCACACAGTGAAATCAGGAGGTGACTGCAAAGAGACGAATTCACAAGTCACTAATTTGCTGCAGCCACAGAAGACAGAAATTGCTGGGAGGAGCTGTGTAAAGCACTGATAAAGAGGAGTCTAAGCAATAATACTCACAGTGTAAATAATATTAAATCTGAAAATATAGATGTGTTTATATATATATATATATATATTATTATTATTATTAGACACTATAAGTGTAAAGTAATTTTTGGTTTGGTTTCGTATTACACAGAGATGTTGCAAAAGAAGCAAGGTGTCAAATTTGTTCTGACACAGCCACACTTGAATGCATGAGTTATTTCCTCAAGGGTTAGCGTAATAGTAGTTCTGCCATTTTCTGCTAATGAAAATCTGAAAAGCACTGGCAAACAGTCTCTTCAGAGCATATGCTGTAGTCCAAATGCATTAAAAAAGGTCCAAACATAACTAGCCATTATGATTGTTTGGATATGAGTTTGTCATATTGAATTTTTTCTCTAAAAACAAGAACAACCTCCTATCAAGATAGAAATTCCGAAGTTGAGGCTTATATTTTTTGTTAAAAATTGTCTTGCTGTATTTTGTTAAGAACGGTAGTAGTTTAGACAAAGGCATCTTGTTTTGTTTGAGGCCTACTTACTTCATACATTCTGTTCTCAGCGTGTAACATACGACCACTCACAAGTACATTTGGAAATCAGGGCATTGTGCATATTTCCATCTTTTTATGCAATGAAAAAATGTGGATGAGGCAAAGTGATATTTGCCTGTGCAGGAATCCCAGGAGATCTGTGCTTGGTTGTAATGCCTGTAAAACATTCCCTTCAAGAGAACGAGGTCCCAAGAGGTGTAAGATATAAACTCTGTCTGCTTTTGGAAACTTCCCACTGTTCCAGTAAATGTTTCCTTTTGGTTAGCTGAATATATTTATATCTCTTTATATCAAACGGCTTGGTAGTCTCACTATAGATTTACTGTTAACTTTTTTGCCTGCTTCACGTAAAGAGCAAAAACTTCAAAGGTAAAGAATAACAGCTCTTTTCAAGGCATACAGGAGCTTTTCCCTCATACTCTTACCAATATATTTTACATACATTTTATGAAGATATATTCATCACTTCTATATCATGACTGCCACTTTTGACCTTTACAGGTAATCTGACAACCACAGTGATTGAAATTCTCTGTCAATTCACCGCTTTGTCAGTGACATGAACACGATTATTGAATGCTAATGTTGGGAGTGTATTTTGAGGACTATCTTGTTGCCCAGATTGTGACATTGAATTTTAAAGCAATCAAATAACCAACCACAAATGTCTGAAGTACATCAGGTCACAGTACGGTCAAACTGATGTTTCATTCATCATCATTTCATTAAAGAACTTGATGTTTTAAATCATGGGAATCATTTGAGCTACACTACTTCTAGCTGTATATATATATATATATATATATATATATATAGTGTGTGTGTGTGTGTGAGAGAGAGACTTTGGAAATTGAGATTTATACAACATCTGAAAGTTGACAATTAATCTTTCCATTAATGTATGGTTTGTTAGGTTAGGACATTATTGGCCAAGGTACAACTACTTGAAAATCTGGAATATGAGGGTGCAAAAAATCTAAATATTGAGAAACGTACCTTTAAAGTTGTCCAAATCAAGTCCTTACCAATGCTAACTAATCTAAAATTAAGTTGATATATTCATTGCAGGAAATGTACAACATATCTTCATGGAACATGATCTTTACTTATATCCTTATGATTTTTGGCATTAACGAAAAAATCAATAATTTTGACCCATACAATGTATTGTTGGCTATTGCTACAAATATTCACATGCTACCTAAGGCTGTTTTTTTAATACAGGGTCTATTCTATACATATATCTCTCAACTTATTTTTTTCTTCCCTGGCAATCATGTAACAGATTATGGCTCACTAATTTATACTCATTTCAGTTATATGCAACCAGTCCTACTGAAGATGAATGATTCTGTTTAATATTCAATGACTGCATTCATCAAACTTCACATTGACATATAGCTGAGTGCCACTGTCAAAAAAAAGTATTTTTGAGAGGTAGGACTATCTGTTAACTGAACAATGAATGACTGAGAGTGTTCAGGAAACCAGATTGAAAACAGTCATCATGTTTTCAATTCAGCTTGGTAACGCTAGTGGTGCAGAAATTTCATCTTCAGCTTTAAATCTCTCTATCCCCCCTCTCTCTTCCCAACACATGCATTTTTTTTCTCCACAAGGTGCCAATCAATCATTTTGCCATTATACCAATCTATCTCAGAGTTGTCAATATTCCAGCAGGCCATGTAGAAGCAGCCAAGTCTCTCATTGTCACGCTGGCTCGTGTCCGCACATGCCTCAAGTGCTCTGATACAAGGGCAAAATCTTGCTCTCAATATTGGAAAAAGGATTCAAGACTAAAGGACGAACACAGATGTGTGCTCTATTTTCAGATATGGTCTACAGCTGTTTTTTTCCCAAAAATGCTGACTGATTTTTCTGCATGTTGGCGGTTTGGAGTACATTTCAAGAAATGGTTTAAATTAGCTGTCTTTTTAATTGCAGTCTTTAAAATGAATGCCCTTATATTCTGTTGCAAGATGCGTTCACCTAATTGAAGAAGCTCCACTGAAAATATTTGGTCTCTGAGCTATTTATCACATCTGTGCATTTCGGCTCTGGTCGAACAAGTTACCCCCCTCTAACAAGATCAATGTTTGTTTTAATTTAAGCATGAACCCCTGAATACCTGATGAACCTGAGATTAATTTCTGCAGCATATGTTGCTTGTAAACATTGTGGTTTATGACTTACGCCAATGGCAAATCACCCTGCTGGCTGAAGTACTTATCCACAGGCCTCCCAGCTCTGTGACTCTTTCAGCAGAATTAAAGGAACTTTATGTCCACAAAACAAATGGTGGCTTCACACGGTGACTCCCATGAAAGATGGCAGCTCCAAAGGCATATTTCTTCTGGACTGAATGTGGTGGATGATAAATGTGGATGATGGCAGGTTCTGAGCACGCTCTTTCCTCGACCGTAGAGATTTTGAGCTGATACTCATCTCAGCCAGTGGGGCGCTACGGCCATCCGCACAGGATGAAGATTCTCACCCTTATGTCACCTTTACGTGTCACCTCCGGGCTCAGCGTAATCCATGGACAAAGATGCCGCGCTGCTACCAGCACCTTCGGCTGTGTTGTGCAAATAGAGCTGGATATCAAAACGTGACGCCAGTGGAGCCTTTTCATCTTCTTCCAATATATTTCCGATGACCTTTTCCTGTTTTGTGACTGGATCGACGGCAAATTATGAAAATGAAAACTGACAGCAGACATTTAAACCATACCCAATTTATTCTCAATTCTCAATTTTTTTTAAATTAACTACACGGTTACAGATAATTGCGGTGCTCTGCGGAGAAACCGTGTCGTCAGAGACACATTGACATTTATAAGTCGTTTGTATTTTTAATAATTTCAAAGTTAACTATCTTCTGCAGTCAAAAGGAACTTTACTTGCGGAGAAAAACAATTCTTTCTGAGATGTAAAATATACAATTTGATTTAGTTTTAGCTCGATAACATGTGAGAGTATCCACGATAAAGAAAGGGATCTGCATTGTTCAACTGTGTCACTTGCTGGTTTTTTGTTTTTGCTTTGATTACTATTGTTGGTTGGACCACATGACTTCCCAATATTAATAGTAAAGCAGTTTTGTAAAAAAAAAAAAAAAAAAAAATACTAATAATTATATACATATATATGCATTTCTTTAAAATAAATACTGTAAAGGAAAAAAAAAGTGCAATGTCATTACCAATTAAATAATAATGCCAATATCCATTTTAACATAAAAGGACAATATTTAAACATACTGAACGAAATACATGTCGTATTAAAACAGTGTGGGGCAAATAATGATGACAACTAATGCCAAAAACATAATTTAAGTAAATCTCTAACTAATTTATCCAATACAGGCACAAACAACTTTGATTTTGAGATCTGCAGATGAATAAATTGTATTGTAATACAGAACCCAGTGGACCTTGGTGCTGAGCTTAATTCCAAAGGGATCTGCAAGCAATGACATGGAAGCAGAGGTCTCCTGCCCAGGTTGTCATGACAACTCGACAAAGGTCGATGGGAAAAGGGGAGAGTGCTTTTCGTGCTGTACTTGTGAAAGCAAGGAAAATAGATTTAAGATCTTGAACTGATAAACTTCCGCTAACAATGTAAACCATCTGCCCGATACTATAGTCTGTCCCATGACAAGCTTTTTCAGAGCGCCAGGACATTCACAGAGACACTTCAATTACTTGACAAGAAAAATATAAAGGGTTATCTTTTCTTCAACTTATAAATGTAGATGAAAGCCCCAGATAAGTTCTAAACTCAATTTGTAAAACTCATCTAGCATTTTGGCACCAAATGACGCATTACAAACGCTTTCCTCATGAAATTTTGACCAGCTTATTTTCACCCGTTTGGTACTCTCTGAAACACGTGTGTTGTAGCACATCTCTCATGCAAGGATCAGGTCAAGTGCAGAATGCACCTACATATTCAAACGCCTGTCCCCTGTGTTAGAGACAAACACCAGGGACACGCTTCCAGATGGTGGGTTTCACGGTAAACTGGGTTATCTCATGTTCTTTCCACAACACATTAGTCAAGTTACTGCACGCTGATGCAATGACGGACCAGTTATGTATGTATGCGTTTTTATTCCGACTCTTCAGAGTCCAAAATTTTTGTGCTAGCGAGAACTTCATTATGGACTCATCTTTGAATGGCTCCACATAAATCAAACATCGCAAGGAAGAGAGCCGGAGCACAAACAGCACGCCTGGGGAGAGCTTTGGCTTTTAAATTTGGCGACAACGAGAGAAAACACATCCACTGGTCAAGCTCTTTGAGTCTTTTGGGACAATCAGGAAAGCAAAAACCTGCCATTGAGCAGACAATTTGATCAGCCAACCCCAGCCTCGCTCCCTATTACCGACTGGAAATGGGCCGTTCCCGAGAGGACCAAGGCTCATTGAGCAGCAGAGGTGGATGCAGTAATTATGTCTCAGGCTAACCCCCAAATCACTCCTCATTAGTCTGGGCTAGACCTGTGCCTCAAACTCTCGATATGTCACTATCCGCTTGGAAAGGCCTTAATCCTCCTCCCCTCACTCTTGTGAGGCCGTATTTTGTCCCTAGCTAATCTATTAATTGCATGTTTTGGTGTTGGCTGGCGTTTGGCGATGAACGTCAACCTGCCTATTTACAAAAATAGATTCTTGGTCCTCTGGGATTTGTTTTCATTTCCCATTTCAAGTTGTTGTTGACGGCATTGGCAGGCGCTTTATATTCAGTCATCTGCTTTGATAGGAAACCAAACCCAAAACCACCCACCAACAGAGCATTAATTGAAAAAAAAAAAAAAAATCTTTTTACCGCTCACCAGAACCACACCACCCAAGTTATGTGTAATTATTTGATGAATGCAGCTTAATAGCTATCCCAATTGCACTGGCAAAGAGGAAACGGATAGGGATGCAACATAAATGAGGTTAGAACTGGGTCACATGAACAGGAGAGGATGGAAGGGTCAGGTGCTTTCTTACATGTAGTACTGCAGTGCCGGTGTGGCAAAGACCTTTTAATCACATCTGCTCTGCGGAAGCTACACACCTGCAGGCCTCAGGACTGAAGGCATGAGCTGAACAGGGAAAAAGGGAACATAAAACTTGCTAACAAGGAAATTTCCACACAAACCAACCAGGAGCACCCTGCACGTCGCCATATGTCGAGATTTTACTATGCAATCTAGTGTTAATGTTACCTAATTACGAAAGACCCAAATAAAACAGGCATGGCAAGTTTGGGAATCAGCATGTGCCTGAAGCTGACTTCCTTATTTGGAATGGCACGAAAGAATACTTCAAAATGAATACCAA
Source organism: Enteromius mattozi (assembly GCA_032359235.1). NCBI lineage: Eukaryota > Metazoa > Chordata > Actinopteri > Cypriniformes > Cyprinidae > Enteromius > Enteromius mattozi. Next base: position 2,776,078 of record JAUMHE010000099.1, on the reverse strand, counting down.
TTTCTATTGAAGACACTGGTTAAAGATATAAAGTTAAGCACAAGGATAAAGTAATTTTTCTAATTGACATATTAAAATAATTTTTAAAAAATAGCTACAACACAACAAAATCGATCCATCTTTATAAAACGGATATTTCCCGTTCTGGATTGTGATTGGTTGAGCCAAGCTCGAAGCTGTTGTAAATTACTCCACGAACATACACCTTTGTTTACATTTGTGTGTTGATTGGCAACCACTTTGTTGCAACCACAAATGTTTCCGAGGCCCCATTTACAGAAATGCACTTTTGTTTTAAAACGCATAACTTCTGCTACGGTTACACCTATTGCTTACACTACTCCAGTGTTTTCGAGGTCAAAAACTGAGACTTTTAAAAAGCTGCTGACCCCATTTTAGTTGGCAAACTCCAGGGTTGCGTTTCAGTGTAAATAGACCAAAATGACTTTTGAAAATGATAGAGTGGCTGCCCGCATTCACTCTGCGTATCCTTGACGACTGTGTAAACAATAACATCATTCTCATTGTTGTACCCATGGATATGTGTAGATAGATTCCCCACTCAACTTCTCCAAGCACACAGAGATATCCGCCATCTAAATAAAGGGGAATTTACCTATACATATCTATGGTTGTACCTGCATGAATGGTCATGTGACTTGCATTTCCGGTGTATAGTGCGGAAGGAGATCGTTTCTGAAATGCAGTGAAAATGCCAGTGTAGACAAGGATTATAGATGAGGTCGGAGGAACTACACTGTTTGACATCATCATCGTGCCTAACAACGCCCCTTAGCTGTTATAATTTCACTGTAAACCACTGCTTCTTGGGGCTTACTGCTTACCTTTCGATGGATTAAACACATTTTAAATAAATGTTTAATTAATTGTTTTATTCATAAGTTATGAATATTTTATAAGTTATTTTTAAATCCTTTGTTATTGTGAATGAAAATGTGCTACAGAAATAAATTGTCTCTTAGTGTGAAGAACATTTTAAGAATCTAAAGAACCTTTATATACACATTACACACATACATACATTTTATGGATACGTATTTTCTTTACCACAAACATAATCTCATGGTCTTTTTTCTATCTGAATACAAATATGAATAATTTTGTCATTGCAAAAGATTCAGATTACATATGCATTGACTGCACACCCCTATTTGAGAATATGCTATGGCATACATATTCATCAGTACAGTATGTATGTCATACAGTCTAAGTGCCATTGTGACAGTGAAAAGTCAGTTTAAAAGTAGGACTTCTCTCTCTGTAACAGCGGATGGACGCACATCTTAGACTGATGGGTGGTACTGTACATCGAGGAAGCAGTTGTCATATTGCCATGATGAAAATCTGGAGTATGCTGACAACACATCAGAAATAAAGAGCTTTCCACCTAGTCCAGCACACTCGAACGGTCCAAAATAATCAGCTGAGAACTTCCTCCCATGACAACTCCTTCTCCGAGATAACATCTCAGTCTGACATAAAAATATTCATACATCTGCATAGTTTTACATGCACAGTCAATCCGATCTATGAGCTACACTGCACAGTTATACTAAAGGCTGAACAATTAGTTTTGCTTAAGGAAAGAAAAAAGCCACTTGTTAATCAGAATGACTTATTTAAACAAAAGTTTGTTTGCAGCTTTAAAACATCAATGCTTAAAAGTAACATCAAGCACCCTCTTGAGAACATATTTCTTCTGACTCAACAAAATACAAATCTCAAGGTCATGCTTGTTTGACTTTCATACTTTTTCCATACACAAATAAATCATACATGGCCTATGGGTTCTCTTGTTCTCTGTGCTGCGTCAGTCCAGAAGATGAAGACCTGATTAATTGATTCAACCGCTCAGATCAATACAAAGCAAGTCCTGTTCTACAACAACGCAGTGGGAATCGTCCCTCAGAGATTATTCTGAGATGTAGAATGCCTCTTTCTCCCTCACTTCATCTTTCTCACTGTCTGTCTATCTTTTTTTCTTTGAGCTTTTTGGAGAATAAACCACTTTCTTGCCCCAAACTGCAATTAGTGCAGACATGTGTCTGGGCAGCTGTGGAGAGCAGTCAGGGCCCCAGCTGTGCTGATGGGACAGCAGGTGTCCTCCTGGCCTGACTGAATTATTCAGAGCTCCGGCACAGTGAGGGCAACCCTACACGGCGTCTCAAAGGAGCACAGTTTTTCAAAGGAAGTGATAATATTGAGCCGCGTTACAGGAGGACATACTGTACTCTCTTGTGGAGAAATGAGGCGATCTCCATTTCCGCGCAGATGAACATGGGAAATCTATTGGACAAGAATGTTATTGATGTTTTATTCATGGCAGAACTGTCTGGTGTCACTTGCTAATCTCAGTCCAAGCGTAATGAAGTAGCCGGAATGTGGGATTTGTGATGAGCAGATGGCAGGCAGAAGCAGTACTAGTACTGTTTTGGGGAAATAGATGACCAAACTAACAACAGCATAAATTAATTGTTGTGTTTACCTTGCAGCAGAGGGTTAGCGCAAAAGCTATGATGCTGTATAAGGCTTTTGACAGTCCTTGTGTCATTACATCAGACTCATATTTAGGTAAGAAAAGCTACATATGCAAGTGGACAAACTGCATTTTAACACTTTTTTTATATACAACTGTGGTACCTTACTGTGAGTCCTCTTCCATTTTAATGTACAGTATGGGAGATGATAAATAGCAAGGTGATAACAGGGCAAAGTGTTAGAGTCTTTAAGGAAAATTGAAGAGCTGCACGGTTACTCTCAGAGGAATGAAAGTAGCCAACTCAAGCCTGAAGCAGACTTTTAAAGCCAATTTTACTTTTAACATTGTGTTTTCAGTGCTGATTCCATTGGTTTATTTTATTCTCCTGCTTATATTTCAAACGTAATACAACTGCAGCCGCACACAAACAACTGTTCAAAAGTTTGGAGTTAGGTTTTGTACGATTTTTTTAATTATCTTAGACTCACCAATTTATTTAATCCACAAATGCAACAAAAACAGTAATGCTGTAAATATTGTTGTTTCTATATTTTACAATGATATGTTTTCCTCTTATGGCAAAAGCTTCATTTTCAGCAGCCATTACTCCAGTCTTCAGTGTCACATGGTCCTGTAGAGGTCTACATAAGTCATTCATTCAACTGATTTGTTCAAAAACATTGATTCATTTAGTAATGCATGAGCTACTGTCATTATGAGGCATTATATTTTATATTGCTACTGTATGTAACAGTTTAATATAAAGAAAGCATATGGATGAAAAACACATTTTTACAAATAAATCGTTTACACTCACATAAAATGACTTAAACAAAGATGACTCTTCTTGAAGTCGAAAGACTGCTCATGTTATAATGCAATAAAAAGGATGAGCCTGTCCTCCAAAAAAAAATTACTCTATAGGTCGTTTGTGCAAGTACCTTATTACGACCTATATTTATGTTTTAAAGGTACACGCCCTCCAGCAGGTGTAAAAATAATGACAGTGTTGTATTGCATCTGTCGTCATGAAATGATGTATGACTGTGATTATCAATCAAAATGCGTGTTTTGTTTAAATGCAGTGTGTAGAGTTTTTACAGCAATCTCACAGCGATTAAAACATATTTTACTAGGTTTCATTTGTATGAATGACCACACTAACCCACCCCTAAACCTACCCGTTACAAAAACTGTGCAAAATTATGATTTATAGGGTTCTATGAGCACATGGTTCGAACTCATAATCGCATAATCACGTCTCGTCTTATAACACATCTCTCTACAAACTGAGCTACACCAACTCTGAGTTACATGGGTCGTATTGTACAAACGACCTATATGGGCGTATTAGTTAAAGGACAGGTTGGAAAGGATGGCACTCTTAAGACTATTCCTTCTTTGTTTATGCAAACATCACAATTTCCACAGAGATTTTGAGTAAAAACGGGAGTTACGTTTCCTGTTGCCCTTCATTTTAAGTGGCAAGAATTAATGATTTTGAAATGAAACAACTGTGCTGAGGTCAGGTGCTTAAAGCAATTTCCTTTTAAGAGGCCTTTATTTGCTTCACATAATAGAAATTCTATTGAGGGATCATTGACATTGTTCGTTATTTATAAACCTGAAAATACAATACCACAAGATTATATGATCTTTGTTACTATGGTAACAGAGAGTCTAACCAGGGAGTATGCAAGTGGGTGGGTGAGAGATTAAATAAATACTACATATACTGTATATGTAAAATTGTTTCCTTGTCTGAAAAGTGATTAAACAAACACATTTATAATGGTGTTAGATATGACATCCTATTTAAAGGAAGCGCTTAATAGAGGCCTTATCAATAGACACTTTTAGAATGCTTTTTTAAACTCGAAATGCTTCATATGGAAGCTCATTTTCAACTGAATAAAAAAATAAAGTTTTCATATCTTTTATATCCCACAAGTTAAGTCTAAATTTTAAGATATAAACAGAATGTTTTTTTCCCTGTAGAACTGGACTTTAAAGCTCAAAATTGCAAATTCATATCATACAGTTCTGAGGAAAAAAGAATTGCGAGGAAAAGGAATCAGAATTGATACATAATCGCAGGAAATTTGCAGGGGGAAAAAATCCACAATCCTAAGAGAAAATTGTGAGTTTAAATCTCACAATTCTGAGAAAATTAGTCACAAATGTCAGTTTGTATTATGCAATTGTGAGATAGAAAAAAAAGAATTCTGAGATGTAAACTCATAATTCCCTTCTGTTTTTCAGTGTCAGAAACTGGCTTCCATAGCTTCATGCTGTTCAACTAAGACAATTGAAAAGCTTAGAGGATTAGTTCAAAGCAAATGTTCAATTACAAAGTAAAACATCATTTTATCCACTATTTAATGCACTTTTCCCCCATCCAGCCTCTTCATTATACAACAACTTAAATTTACAGTGTAATAGCACCTACAGTCACTCACACAATAATCAGGCTTCTGGCAAAGTTTTGAAAAGTTCATAATAGACTTTTCTAAAGCAAGTGCAAGCAAGGGATTTCACAGCAGTTTACAGAAGCAAAGCACGTTTGCAGGTGCAGATGGTTTAATTTACGCTACACTTGGCAAACTTTAAGCAGATTTATAACTATCAGTTCAGAGCGAGAGGTCCTGTAGCACAAAGAATCTTGTCTTGAGAGCTACGTGTCCAACAGTTGAACTCAACAAAAACCTTTTGAAGTACTTTTTTAGCACTTCTTTTTGGAACGACCCCATAATACGGCTGGCAGTAGTGTTCTCCCTTTCGAAGTCCCATGCATAGACATTAATTATGCTGTTTGGAAAGCTTTCCTGTACCTCCCTGTACCCGCTTTTAAAATTATTTTGTATGGAAAAATCTAGTTAAAGTAATACAGAATCAAAAGTCCATGGATATTTATTTGTACAGTTCATTTAACAATCAGTATTTCTTCAATCAGGGAGAAATAATCAAAGAAGACAATAATTTATTAATGTAAAAACAAAAATTAACGATTGTTTATTTTCCTGCATAAGCTGACAATAATCAAATGTGAAAGGTAATTTTATTTGAGGTAGCACTTAATAATGTTTCTTATTGCAAGTAAACTACTGCTCTTTGGGGAAAATGAAACTAAATAAATGAATGAAGCAATGTCAGTAATGATAGTGCAGCAAAACAATCCAGGAGATGAATACATACATTTCTATTTAATTAATATGAAAGACAGAAAAGTGTTACAACCATCCCCTATATGTATTGTAAATGATAATGTTGTAATGCATTTTGTGCAGATATAAAATAGCTGTGAGGAAAGCATGATAAATAAAAATGAACCTCATAAACATACGCATGGAAAAATATGCTTTTAAAAAAACTGTGGCTTTGTTGTACCTCATTCGTTCCACTGCATGAGAGAACACATTGTCTTTCTACTTATATCACTGTCTGCTATTGTTTCCAAAGGTTTGGAAGAAGATATTAATTTGTCACAGCAATGTCAACAGTGCTTCTGAGTGACAAAGCGGTAGCAGAGGTTTCCAATCTGACAACTGACATAAAGTTCAGCAGGGTGTCGACTTGTAATCGTGACCTGTGATGTTGTGCCCTTTCTGCAAGTCCAGCCAGTCAAAGGTTGGACATGATTTATTTGGTTCTAGAGGGACAAAAATCAGCCTGCATAACTGTCACTGTCTCTCTGAGAATAAATGCCTGCAGATAAACCAAAGTTATGACGGGCGATGGACTCTTCAGACTGGGTTCACCAGTCACCTAGTCAGCCTGAAAAGCCCAGAGCCTTGCCGTTACAACTGTTGGTTTTGACAAAATAGAGGATGACAAGGAGAGGTAAGGATGCTGATCAAATGCTCCAGGCTCAGGTTCATGCCCCTTCTAGGGTGGAAAAAAGGGGGAACAAAAAAAATCAGTTTGACTTTGATGGACTGCTTGTTTATGAGCTTCTAGAATATATCTAACGGATGTTTGACCTTTTACCAGTCGTATCTGGATTATACAGTCTCTTAATATTAATATCAGTGTTCTGATTTATTAATGGAGTACTGTATATAGCCTACTAGGAATGAGCAGAACGATCAATTAGCAGCATTGTTACTGTATTTTTAATGCAGAAACACTGGTTTATATTTCTTTATGAGAACAGTGTATAGATACAGACATGTTAAAGAAGCATTGCATCATTTAGGGTGGAACAAAAAGTCAGTGACAAAAAAGTAACTAAATTCAGTCTCATCTCTCACAAGGTTCCTTTCACTTTTGGCACCTCGCTGTGCCAGAGAGCTGTAGTAGCTTTGTGATTGGCTCCACTATTCTGACAACCTCTACTTTTCTCTGTGGGACACAAAAGTTTGACCTTTGGCCTAATGCAATTTGAATTTCTAAGTTTTGAATTTCTTCTTCTTATGAAAACTTCAAGCTGTAATTTTACAATCTGAAATATTTGCAGCTCAGTGGCCAAACATTTTAAAGTGTGTGGACCTTGGTGAAATAAATGTCTACTTTTAAACTAAAGTACATACTTTTACTGCATGAGATAAAAATGCTTGGCTCTTTGGCTTTTTTTATTTTTTTTGCTCAAATGAAAACGAAAATGAAAATTTACTTGACTTTACTTGAAAATATGATCTGTTAAGCATCACATCTAACGGATAAAACCCTTATTGTTTCAGATAGTTCTGAACAATACCACTTGCTTGTTAGAAGTACACATGCAGCTTTTGGACTGTAGGTTCATCAACCATTAGTAAACCATCACAGATCACATGTATTTACTGTATATGGAGCAAGTGCTCATGACTCTTGCAATAATAACATCACAATATTTTCAAATACAGATTTAATTGATTTCTTTCCCAAATTGCATTGACTGCATTGACAAAGAATAGAACACATGCTTATTTAATAACGGTTTTATTTCCTGTTGGGGTTTATGTATATGCTTTATTTTTGCCCAGGCATTAAGATGCCAGTGTTTCCTGTCGTATCTATCCATAGATTTGATTTCACAAACAGTATCATAACTATTTAACTATATCTTATGATTTAAAATCTATATTTAACCTCAGAATGATCTCAAAGTAAGAAGAGGTGCTAAAGTCTGATTTTGTGGTGGCTGTGCTTTGAAATTGAATTATAATAATAATAATAATAATAATAATAATTAAAGTGAAGACGGATTTGAGAAATCTGACAGTAATCACTGTTGCTTAAGCCGGCCTGCTTTAAATGTTTGAAAATGAGTAACAGTTGAAAACATTCTCTACAAATTTAGGAAAGTAATCAAAATGTAATCAAATGTAATTAGTTAGTACAGTAACTGAAATAGCTATTACATTTTAAATAAAGTAATTTGTAGCCTATTACATTTCCAAAGTAACCCAACACTGATTTTTACTAATTTTTACAATAATACAGGGTTGGACCACCCTTATGTAGCCTCATCACTGTTACAGCTTTTATCCTAAATAACAAAAATGCCACAACAACATATTAATTTGTTATCTAAACATGTAAAAAAATTTATATACAATGCACCACAAATAATTTGTTAAATGGCAAACTCAAAATTTCACCAATAAAAAGCTCATTTGACAAATATTAGTCTGCAAGTGTAACGAGTCAGCTGGAGGTACCAGCGGCATCCCGCCAGATGGTACTCCAGCCCCTCGTCTTCTCCTTTGTGTGTGTCTCTGTTTCAATGTCATGGACTTTTATTATGAACTCCTTGTCTCCACCCACCTCATTCGTTGTCATGGTGTTTCATTCATGTCTCCTCCCCGTAATCTTGTCTCGATGTGTATTTAAGTTCCGGTTGTCTTTGTGTTAGTCGCTGGTCAATGTTTGGATGTACCCCGTTTTCTCCCTGTGTCCAGCCATTCGTGTTTTCCCGTGTTCCCTTGTGTTTTATGGTTTTGGATTTCCTGTTGCCGACCCACGCTACCCTTCCTGGATTATTCTATGTCTCTGCCTTTGATGTACCTGTTTTCCGTTATTGACCCTGCTCATTTGTACTCTGACTCTGTCTAATAAACTGTTTGCACATGGATCCGCACATCTCCTCGTCCCTCCGCCGTGACAGCAAGGAACTGCACAGTGCTGATTTAGTTTCTACTATTTTCCTGAACAAAATTTTGCATCTCAAGAAATATGTCAGTGTAGGGTCTGGAAGGCCCTAATTATTCAGGGTTTTCTATAGATGACAAGTGCGTCGTCAAATATGTAGTTCTGCATATGAACATCTAACCAGCACCAGTATGTGTTAAGCTTTATTCTGAGTCAGCACTCCTAAACACACTTCGGAGGAGCTTTAACGGAAATCGGATGCCTGTCTTCTAAAATGGAGTTTAGGGGGGTTGGGAGCATCTAGTACATTCAAACTGCATGATGGGAGGTTTTCAAGAGGCGGGTCAATGGTTTACCATGCTAAATGTCAAGCATGACTGCTCCTCTTGCACGGCCTCCACTTTCAGTCAGCAGTCGGCTTTGGGCAGAAAATTAATTCTTGGCCAGCCTTTTTCCGGGGATGAAAGAGGATCTATCTGAGACTGCCAAGTCAGGCTGACTGCAGTCTTCCGCTCAACACAATAAGTGTTTAAGCTGACATAAGCCATTACTTCTCTCAACCACTCAACTGTGCACCAGGCCATGAGGGATTGTGTTTTGACAACTGGCACCGGAACTGTCCTGTTTTCTAATGATACTTTATGTTGCTCATTGGCTTGCCGTAGCCTTGGCTCCATCGTTTTCATCAAAACCAATGTTTACAGTAAGCCTATGGGATTTCACTCCTGGTAGAAGTGAGACTCATTAAGCACATGACTCAGCTAAAACGATGTGTTTATTAGCCCCTCTGTTTCTCCATCAGCTGTCCAAAAAAAAAGGACTATGAGGGAAAAATGGTACTTGACTTCTGCTATGACCCTCTTACACTAATAGCTCTGCTTTCAGTTAGCATCTGGAACTGTTAGCAGGAGAGTTATCAAATCAGTTGTTTTCATTCCGTTCATGAAGAAATGCATTGATCCGCAGCTGGGAAGGACTCGATACTTTCCTCTCATCATGACCTCTGAAAAAGCCCTGAAGTCATTATCAGATTGAGAAGTTAGTCTAGATAAAAAGTGCTATATTGGTGTGGGCCTGCCATGTATTGATTTTCAGTGTCTATAGCGTGCTGCTATAGGGCTGTAAAGCGCTAGCAAACGTAAACGGTATGCATAATTACAAGCTAAATTTGTGCATTTGACCTTTTCTATGTATACCAGGTTAAAAATAAGATTTCTAAGCCTCATTTCAATTACTCCATAGCACAAAATTTCTAGAAGAGAGTTTCACACAATTCCAAAGTATTACCTTTGGGTATTAGTCAACAGTATATATTTAATGGGGCCTATGATTTCCACAATTAATTCATATTATAAAATTGTGACATTAAAATATTGCTATTGTACAGTGGAATATACTGTACTACTACTAATATTTTTAACTGTATTTATATTAAAGAATAAATCACACAATGTTTCTTCCAGGTTTTTAACAGTAAATCCCTGTTGCAGGATTGTAATTGTAACGCTCAGAGCATGGACGGAGACAGGAGACAGTAATAAGTTTTAACAGTTTATTAGATAAGGAAAAGTGCAGTGAATTAAAGTGTCCGTTAGTAGTGATTAAAGCGTTGGGTGCGAGCATCCGCTAACGCTGATGCTAGCCACTTGAGACTCCTAAGCGAGACCGCTATCCTTCCTTATAGTCCGTAGAAATCTCAATGAACATGAGCCGTGCTTCTTAAATCCTTCGTCCTTCCGTAGACGATGTGCGACAAGACAATGTAGCACTTAAGTGTCCTGAGGAGATAGGTAAACAGAGCAGGTAAGAGTTCATCAGTGAGTGAGAGATCATACCGGATCGTTCCCGGGGAAGGCGGGTCGCAGTGCAGGGAAATCCCTTTGAAGTGGAGTGCGTCAATGAGCTAGTCGAGACGGACTTCACTAATCCATAGCCGTACCGTAACAATCGTCCATGATTACATCAACATGACTAGTAAAACCAGAGGAGAGATAAAGAGCCAGTATTACCTCGATCACCGCCAACGTGAAAGTGAAACGCAGCTG
>JAUMHE010000099.1:2720229-2752026 GCA_032359235.1 Enteromius mattozi | reverse complement strand
GCCACTCTGCCATAAAGCCCCGACTGGTGGAGGGCTGCAGTGATGGTTGACTTTCTACAACTTTCTCCCATCTCCCGTCTGCATCTCTGGAGCGCAGCCATACACACACACAGACACAGTACTATGTATAAATGATTAAGAATTATACTTTCAGAATATAGAAGAAAAAAAGATTAAAGGGTGCAAGACTCCATGTCCAGGGTCAAGACTGTAATAGTCCATGTTATAATAGTCTGGTCTAGGTTAATTTGTTTATTGCTAATATAAACATGATGTTTTCTTTATCTCCTTTGGGGAATTAATTATGAAGTGCTCATTAGTAGGGACAGTCCCCCCAAAAATGAAAATTCTGCCATCATTTGAAGAATTTTCAATCAGTCAAGTGTTTAATCTTCTTATTTTTGTCCAGACGAGGCGATAACCCTTTTCCTAGGAAGGAGGATGGAACCATTCTGTATGACAACATGGACTACAAGCTGACATGGGCTGCTATGGAAAAACTTGTGGGAAAGGGCCTTGTCAGGGCCATCGGGCTCTCGAACTTCAATAGCAGACAGATTGATGACATCTTGTCAGTTGCAAGCATCAAACCAACTGTTTTGCAGGTCAGAAGAAAATGTAATGTAATTGACGTGATCCATTATATCAGTTTGTAGAGTAACAATAGTGTTTTGCAGGTGGAGTCCCATCCATACCTTGCACAGGTTGAGCTGTTGGCACACTGCCGGGATCGGGGTTTGGTGATGACCGCCTACAGTCCGCTGGGATCTCCTGACAGAGCCTGGAAGCATCCAGAGGAGCCTGTGCTGTTAGAAGAGCCAGCCATTGCTGCACTAGCCAAGAAATACAACAAGACTCCTGCACAAATTATCATCAGGTAAATTTACGATTTTGCACTAGCTGAGTGTGGTTTCATCACTGATTATTACATAGCATTTCTTCACTGATATTTTGCCAGGTGGCAAACTCAACGAGGAGTAGTGACTATCCCAAAGAGCATTACACAGTCTCGGATCAAAGAGAATATCCAGGTTTCTGCATCCTATTCTTTCCTCTTTCATGTTCTAGAGTGTTTATGACTATGTATTATAACCAAGCAAAACATTTGCTCTGCTCTTTTACAGGTGTTTGATTTCACTCTTGAACCTGAGGAGGTGAATCAAGTGACAGCATTACACAGAGGCTGGCGCTACATTGTGCCAACCATCACTGTAAGTTACATTACTGTAAGCCACATTGTACAACATAGTGCAACATTTTTTATGATCATTAATAAAAAGGTTACTTTAAAATGAAATATAACACTGAAGCTGCTGTTTTTAAGTGTGCTGAGTGTAAAGACTTCATTTACATTTTCATTTTAGTCATTTAGCATATGCTTTTCTCCAAAGCGACTTACATGAGGACAATAGAAGTAATCAAAACCATCAAAAGATCAACAACATGCAAGCACTATGACAAGTCTCAGTTAGCTCTAACGCAATACATGTAGCAAGAAGAGAAAGTCAGTTTTTTTTAAGAAACAAGTAGATAAAAGAATAATAAAAATACTAATAATAGAGTAAGACTTCAAATGCATTGCAAAAGTAGTTTGTGATTACATATGTTTTTGCATCTATTTTTGTAGGTTGATGGTAAATCTGTCCCTCGGGATGCAGGACATCCTCACTACCCTTTTAATGACCCCTATTAATACACACTTCTGTGTGATTCTGTGCCTTGAAACCAATGCCCATTCATTACTCTGTATACTTCTAAACATAATAAAAACAATTTTGTCACATATTGAAATGTGTGCTTGATTTTTTTTTGTGTGTAGAATGAAACAGATTTTAAATGCATTCACAATGTTTAAGGGTGAATTTTATGAAACTTGTCAAGAATATGCCTGGATTATCACTTAAAAAATATATACATTTTGACAATAAAGCATGTTTTAAGACCCTCAAGTTATTTTTTGTCAATTAATCAGATATATAAATATGTAATAAAAAATATTTTATTGTAAAAATGCCTGAATGTTCAACTATTTCTATTACCCTCCCTCTTGGAAAGGTAAACAGATAAAGAAAGTTGGTATATATTAAAATACTAATAACTATCATAATCACTAGTTTTGTTAGAGAATATAATTTATTTTGTTCTATTTTATTCACAATAACACCAAGAACATGTTTTACATAAAGTGAATAAGGTCTGTTTTAATTGTATAAAAAAATTCATATAATACTTTAAAATGAGTAATATTACACAAAATCTGCATAAAAAGACTTTCCATCCATCTTGTCCAGTTAAACATGAATCTTTTTATAGTTCACATGGCTTCAGTAGAAGCGTAATATGGTTACTTGCCCTTTAAATTTATTCTCCCGCGTTTTTGTGACAGGGTCGTAGTTCAGCGGAAGTACGGCTTGTATCCGTATTTAAAGGCGCCAACAAAGACTAATTCAGGAACAGCTTCACAAACCTGCCATCTGTACTCACATCATCCAACAGCACACTACAGCTTAGTTTATTTAACGCATTAAAATGCCCGAGGAAACAACATCTGCTTCAAGTGCCGAAAGGTAAAATATCATTTTTAAGTTAAGTGCCCTCCCTGTGAAGTAAGCAGAAGTTAAAAGAAGTCGGATTGAGAGGTTTTGGTTGGTTTCGTTTGATAACAACGCTGCAGCAGCTCCGTCCTTGTCAGGAACAACGTGTCGCCCTAGTGCTTCTGTTCGCTTTTCTTCCGCGCCCGGACATCGTCGCACGCGACGGGATGGCATCACCGTTGATTCCCGTTGACGTGCTGTGTTTGGCTGCTCTCATTTGGCGGGAGAGGGTTTAATACGAACGGCTAGCTTGTTTATTTATCGTAAATGAGGAAATTCCCGCTCTGCTGACACGCAGTGATGAATAGCTTGACGCTGCATTGAAATTACTGCACACGCGCCGAAGCCGAGCGTTAACTTTTGAAAGGTGGCGGTAACAACACAAATCACTTTAAATTGCCCACTTTGGGTGTTCTTGTGACATTAGAAAGTGACGTTAGATGTTAACTATAAACGGGTGTAATGTTGACACTCCGTCCAGAAATAAGTCATAGTAGCATCGTGCTAACTTTGGTCGTTCGCCGTGAACTTCTGAAGCAAACTTTAGGGAAATCTTGCTCTAATTGGACCGATTCCTCAGAAGGAGGAAGGCTTAATGTATAACTGTATTTTTGTATTGTTTGTCTCTGCAGTATGGAGGAAAAACCTTGCTCGTCAAGCGCTGCAGACAGGTGAGTCTGTATTTGGACTTCGGTTTAATAAAACCGCTCTGTTCACTAAAAGTAGTTTTTGTACTCACATTTTCGTTTACTTTTGCAGCACCGTCGATGTTTCTGAAGAAGCAAAGAAGCTGATTGGTACAGGAAACCGGCACTTGGTGATGGGTGATGTTGTGTCTGCAGTCAGTGTGTTCCAAGAGGCTTGTGCCATGCTGTGAGTAACTGTTAAAGACTATTTCAGTGCATATAGAATTTGTGGTTCCTGCCATTATTTCAGCAAATACCCTTTTTAATATTACGGCCTGTTTTCATAACGTGTAATCCATTTCCCCCTTAAGAGCTGAAAAGTATGGAGACACGGCTGACGAATGCGGTGAAGCTTTTTTCTTGTGTGGAAAAGCCCTTCTGGAGCTTGCCAGGTACCTGGATTAGAGTTTAATGCATGATTTTAAAAATATCAGATTTTCTAACTTGTTTTTAACATTTCTTTAGGATGGAGAATACAGTGCTTGGTAATGCTTTAGAGGGAGTCCCAGAAGAGTCCTCTGAAGAGGGCGAGAAACAGAATGACTCTAAGATTGAAAGCGCAGACAACTTGGATGGTTTGTATTTCTGTTTTTATTTAATTTTGTGCTTTTAATGTACGCCCAAGGCTTGACATCTCATTTGCAAAAAAAGTTGTTTTCAAAATGCCACCAAATTGACCGTTTTGCACTAACCAGCAAATTAACACATAACTTGATTCTGATTAAGAGGGTTTCTAAGGTGATGATACACAGGGCAGCTTATTGAGCTATGTAGCTGGGCAACTGGGTTAATGTTGATGTCAACGGGCAACCAGGTGAGCCATGGAGGCCCATGACCGGTCTATTGTATCCAGATAGAAATGTTAGCCAAACATTGCTTTCTAGTTGCCCTGTGTATCATCAGGCTAACCGTAACCTAGAAATATCCCTCCATTTGTACTACGATGCAGAAAAAACCAGAGATGAGCTTCGAGCACAGGTTTATGATGCCATGTCAGAGGAAAAAACTCAGTCAGAGGTAGAAAAAGAGGTGCGGGAAGGTGAGCAGAAGAACCAAGAGGAAGCTAAGGAGAAGGTTGAAGCACCAAAGGAGGGGGACGCAGCATCAACTAAAACTGCGAAACCAGCTGAACACGAGGCAAAACCTGCTGAAAATGAGACACAACCTGGTCAAGATGAGGATAAACAAGCTGAACAGGAGGTGAAACCTGCTGAGAAATCCGAAGGTGTTGCTGAAAGTGCTTCTAAAAAGGAAGATGTCGCTGTGTCAAATGGAGTAACTGAAAAGGCTGAAAAAGATGAAAAGGTTGAGGAGAAAAATGGAAATGAAGAGAATGAAGAACCCATGGAAGAGGATGGAGGTAGAAGCATGGTGGAGTTTGGGGCGCACAAGATTTGCGTATTAAATACCTTTTGATAAACTTCACCTGGTGAATTTTTTTTTTTTATTCATTTTTTTTAAACACTGGTGGGTCCATGGAGTATTTGGCTTTTAAGCTACAGTGTCACTAAGGGTGTCTGAGGTGATGGGTTTTCACATTAGATCAATGTTATTGAGTTAACATCTTTGTTTTAGATGACGATGATGACGATGAGGATGAAGATGATGATAATGCAGAGGGTGAAACAAAAGATAAGGTTTGTAATCCACTGTGAGTGTTTATTTTATTTTTTTTAATACTGGTTTATCACTGTGTCTTGTGCTTTTAGGAGAGTGATGAGGATGAAGTTGGAAACCTGCAGTTGGCCTGGGAGATGCTTGAGGTTGCAAAAGTGATTTATAAAAGGTATGTCCTCTTACATGCCTTTTAAAAATTATTTTAATTGTGCGTTTGTGCAACCTTCGTTTCAAAAATGGCTTTTTTTTTTTGTTGTTGGTTTTTTTTTTTTTTTTTGAAGAAAAGACAGCAAAGAAGATCAGCTAATGGCGGCACAGATTTACCTGAAACTTGGAGAAGTTGGAGCAGAGTCAGGTGTGTGTGGTGGGAGTAGCTGAAACTATGACTTCATTTTAAGGACCTTTTTGGGTTTTACAAGTTGCCGTACAGTTAAGTTTTACCCTTCACTACTCATTATTCACTCTTCATTAACTAGTTTCTCTCGGTTTTGTTATGTAGGTAACTACAGCCAGGCCCTGGAGGACTTCAATGAGTGTTTAACCTTGCAGCTGAAACACCTTCCCTCTCATAGTCGTCTTCTGGCTGAGACTCATTACCAGCTGGGCACAACTTACAGCTACACAGCCCAGTACAGCCAAGCCATTGAGCATTTCTCCAACTCTATTAAAGTCATCGAGAGCCGTCTTGGTAGGAAAACTTTCATAGTGGGTTTTGCCAGTCCTCATTCATTTAACCAAGAATTCACTTGCTGAAAACACTAGTTGCCATGAGCAAGCATGGTACTCAATTGATTTTCACATCTATCTTCCAGCTATGCTTCAGGAGGTAATATTCAAGGCAGAAGGTGCAGAGGCCGCAAAGGAGGAGAAGAATGAGCTTGAGGAGTTGAAACAGTTACTGCCAGAAATCACTGAGAAGATTGAAGATGCCAAGGAGAGCCAGAGGACTGCTGCTGCAGCATCTGAGGCCATCCATCAGACCCTTGTAAGTTGCATCAGGGCAATAATGCAAATGCATGTTATGCACTTCAGTGCTTTTCAGTGGTTGATGACCGCTTATATTACACATTTAATGAATATTGTAAGGTTATGTCATCAATCCCTAACATTGCTCTTAGTACACAAAGTGGAGATGAAGTGGGACATCCAGGATGCAAAAGAGACAATGAATGGTTTGCAATTTGTTACAGGCAGGAGCATCTACTTCATCTGCGTTCCCAGCTGAAAATGGCGGCCCATCCTCATCAACTGCTAGTCAGGTGTGTGTGTGTTCATGCTTAATGTTACCTTGACTTAACATTTGACACTTTGTTACAAATTTCTTAAACGGACCATAACTTTTCCTGAAGTGTGGCATCGTCATTTTGAATGTCTCAAACTTAGCTGTAAGGGGTATTTTTCTTCTTTTAAGGTTACTTTAAGCCTATAGTGTATTATGCCACCCTAAAATGCAAATGCTGGTTTTGTTTCAGATTCCGGTGAGGCCAGCTGATGGTGCGTCGTCGTCAAAATCCGCATCTGACATTTCTCACCTTGTCCGCAAAAAGGTGAGTATCTATCCACTGAAGTGTAGTGTAACCATTGCAGTAGACTTAAGGTTCGGGGGGACTAGCATGGAGTGAACGAGGGTAGTCTGCCCATAAAGGGAAATCTGCATTGCTACCTTCCCTTTAGTTGAGGCCAATTATGCATGCTGGATCTTGAGCTGATTTTGCCAACTAGATAAGGATTGGTGTTGCTTAGTGCTTCTGTGGTGTTTGCTTCATTATTGTGGCTTGGCATGTGGTAGTTGTGGTGCTGAAGTGGCCATGTGTGCTTGAGTAGCATGTAGTTACTAGGTGTTAAGCGCAAAAAATAAAGTACGTGTTCTGTCCTGCTTTATTCCTGCACAGAGGAAACCAGACGAGGAGAGTCCAAAAAAGGACAGTGATGCTAAAAAGACTAAACAGGAGACCTCAGTTAATGGCAGCGGTGACTCCGCCCACAACGGCAATGGAGTCCAGGAGAAAATGGAGCAGGAGGCGAGTTGATAGACTTGCTGTTTCCTTTTTAATACAGTCACAGGGCTCAACAATTAGGACTGTTTGGGCCAGTATAAGAAATACTCGGGACAGTTGTCACTGCAGCGTCCTCTCAAAGTCATTTTCAACACAGGCTGCAACCTAGCTCTGTACATGAGCATGGTTTGGCTCTTCTGTGTTCTCGCACAAAGTGTGCAATTTCTCTTTTGCGTCTTGTGCAAATATACATCTAAATGTCAGTCTGTTTTGGGAAGCATTCCCATAAATGGTCCAGTTTTAACTGTGCCAGTATTTTAGTCTATATAGACTGGGTCATAAAGTGGCAGCGATCTCAAATGCCTTCTGTTGTTAAACAAGCGAAAGGTGAAAGTCTTTTAGAAATTGTTTCATTTGATGTAGTTTCTGTTGTCCATTTTTCTTTTGAATACTACTGTTAGACCTATCTGAGACTTGAAGTTCAACTTGACTGTATACTTATTTATCTCTATTTTAATTCTTATTTTTTAATGTTTGAACTTTTCAAGTGTCTTTTGTGATAGAAATTGGAATTGTGAGGTTCATTGGATTCAAAAATAGTGACCCAACCTTGTCTGAATACAAGGGTCACAAACTTGACTTGAGAGGACTGATTCAGCTGGATGTTTTTTTTTTTTTTTTTTTATTATTAAATGTATATGTACACGCACTAGCAAAACCTAAGTCTTGGGAGGAAGTTTGGTGTTTGAGTGGCCGCTAATGGAATTGGTTGGAGTACTGCATTTGAAATACTTAAGCATTAGTTTAGTGCTTGAACTTTTAAACACTTATTTCATTGCTGTTGGTTTTTAATATTTTTAATTTTTCTCTTTCAGCCAGCCAGTTCTTCCTCTGTGGAGACATCAGCGTGATCTTCTGAATGACCACTTACCTTCCAACCAGCAGAGCATGCCTGCCTCACATACTCTCCATGAACAACTTTTGTCTCTTTGTTTTGTAAATAACCCGTTTTCTTTGTCTGTCCAATTTTTGTATAATTGTAGTAAACTTTCAATAAAGGATATTTGCATATGTGAATGTGGCTTTTCAATATTGCCTCTTGAGAATCCTCTGCTTCGAAAAGACCGCTCTAGTACAATCATAGAAATTCAATGGGCAAAAACCTGTGGGTTCCCATGATGGGATGATTAACTGTAAGATGTAGTGAGTTTTTAGTTATGAGTATATTGTGACAGAACTCTAATATTAAAAAAATGTATGCAATGTAGAAAACAAGTCTTAATAGTTCATAATAGATGTAAAATATTTGTAGTCAATGGAAAAATGTTTAATTTTACAACAAGATTGTACAGTAATCACGTTTAAGTAAATTTTTCTCTAACTGGTCCCTTCCACATGATCTGTCTGTAGGGGTGATGAAGGTTGCAATGTATTACATGATTCTTCGTTTGCCAGGATTGTGTTTGAAACCACCTAAACAAGACCGATTTGATTCTGTCAGCTTATCAAAACTTTTGCTAACTTTGCTACGGAAAAACAAAATCAAATATGAAATATTTTGCATACCGTGGATATGTACTTATATTGGTAGGTGTTGTTGGGGTCAATCTTTTCAAGGGTTTGTACATCTCCATCACGAGCATTTGCTACCCGAAGACAAAGTTCCATATTACCCATCTTAGAAAGAAAATAGTATTTAGCAAGATTGAATTAAAATATAAATCTTATATATTTAACCTAGTTGAGACTTCAGATACTAACTCTTAGTATTTGAAGAACGTACCTGTGGCACAGAATTCAGTTGACCTGGATTTAAGGATGCTTGAACTGGGAGAGAGCGGAAGGGAAGCCTCCAGCGACCGCTGTGAACCTGGTTGTGCTGGTCAAAGAGATCAAGCTTAGCCCAGCTACAAGTCACCGATTCCTCAGTTTCATGTTTGAACAAATCCAGGCCTTCAGAAGTCTGGATCTCTATGACCAAAGAGAGATCTGGAGACGGCTGTACTCTGAAATAAAGCTCAAATTCAGTAACGTGAACACATACCAGCTCTATGTGTCCATATTTATCTCTGAACCAAACTACCTTGGCACAGGTTGCTTAACAGCCAGTATGGCACAGTTTCCAGGACTCTTGGTGGACAGTAATGGTCCTGCAGGCTGGCACTGCACAGGGGGCATTGGAATAGTCTGTCCCAACTTCTGTCCATTAAAATATAATCCTGCCAATAAACGCACTGATCTCAAAGTATCTTCAACACCCGTCACCAGGTCATAGAAGATCACAAAGCCAGCCCTGTACACACATTCCGACAAGTCATATTGTCATATATTTAGTCTAACATTTGCGCGCATCTATACTGTATGAGGAAAAAGAAAAAGAAAAATGAATCAATAGAGGACAAGGTGAAAATATGTCTTACACAGGATCATAAGGAGCAGGACCGAGAGCTGTCATCGGATCAGTTACATGAGAGCCCATCAGTGAATGCTGTTTTGAACTCTCATCCTGCAATATTGGTAATAACAAAATATATACACCATATCATGCTTCATTCTCTATCATTCTCACTATCACTGTCAGTTAAATAGAATTTTGTGCATTCTTAAAAATCACAATAACTCAACTGATATTACATTATTAGGACGTCTGAAGTTTTGGCTCACCAGTGGCAGAGGAGGGTTTGATACAGCCATAAAAGATCCAGAAAAAACAGGCAGAGGAGCTTGAGGTTGGTGTGATCTTCTCTCTCTGCCCTTCTCTATTTCTCTCCTTAAAAATGCAATCTCGGCTTTAAGGCTAGCCATTTGATGGATGTGGTCTTTCTGGATATCAATGAGCCCTAAACCCGAAAATATTCATTCAAATATTCAAATAGCCTAATATATAGAAATACTCTATAATAACATAAAATATTATGCCCATATACCTTTAGCGAATAGTATAAGCATGTGAATTAGAGACAGAACACACATTTTCAATCGGATGTTGAATTTAACTTTGTCATCAAGTCTCAAAATGTAAGATCTGAGAGGAACAGTGATACCATGCTCTCCTTTGTTCTTCTCTCTGGCCAGCTGGATTCTGAAGATTTCCTCCTCAAGCCTTTGGTTCTCCTGCTCCACAGCAAGAACATCAGAGTCCAGCGCTCTGTGAGGAGACTTCATCCCTGGTGGGACAGACACAATATATGACCCTGGGGCTTGAAAGAATAGTGTACAATTACCCAAAATTTTTCAGACACTTAGGCATGCTTCAATAGTTATAAAATATAACACATTGTTAAAAATTATAAGTACAATGTAAAACATGTACGTACACAATAAGTGCATTGTACCATTGTGTTTTTGAAAGAAGTCAGTGTCTACCAAGGATGCAGGATTATTGATCAAATACAGTAAAAACAGCATTTTTTAAAAAACATTTCTTTGTACCAGCTTAAATCTTTACTGTCACTTTTGATCAATTAAATAAATCCTTGCAAAGAAAAGTATTATTTACTGAATAAATAAATATCAAAATCAAGTTTTTTTGGAATTTTAAGTGTCCAAATTCTATTTGCAACCACAGTTCAGTGATGGTACCACTCACTTCTTTCTTTTGTCTTGCCTTCAGCTCTGTGTTTTGTCTGCTGCAGTGTAAGAGCCTCTGCTTGAAGGTCATGCATACTGGCCAGAACCTCTGGATCAGAACCACCGGACTGCATGTATGCCAGACGCAAAGCTCTGTTACAAAAACAAATGCTTGACATACAGAGTGTTCTGGATGGTTGCTAAGCTGTCACTAAATGGTATGCTGGGTGAGTTGTTTTGGGATTATTAGGTGGATTCTAGGCAGTTCTTAGCTGGTCCCAGTCAAAAGAGACAATTCCCAAGACTTCATATTCATGCATTTTTAGACTTCTTTTAATGTATAAGTAAGGACACATTGTTTTTCCTTTTATCATTCTGCCATATAAGTTAAAAAGACCACACCAACCTTATCTGTGCAGACAGAGGTCCATCCACAGAAGAGATCAAGTCAAAAGCTACATGTTGTGTCATCTTTTCCTCTGGTGGGTTAGAGGGGACTTCATTTGAATTGGGCCTACAACATCAGCACGGTATAAACATCAAGTGATTTATAGCTTCTCTGCACACTTCCTGTTTTCCCTCCAGTCTCTCTTACCCTTTCATTGAGTTGATGTGAGAGCTGAGCTGATGCAGAACCTCCTCGTTTCTCTGTTCCCGATTCCTCAGTTCTTGCAGCACTTCTTCAAGACAAGCAGTCCTCTCCCGTCCTGCCAGCTCAGCAAGCCGCTCTTCTATTTCTGGAATAAACACATCATTTTAAAACAGTTTAGAAGAAATTCACAAATTAATATATCAAGTGCTGGAGGTGTTTCAAAACATGACTTTGCATTTGCTAAGTGAATTCTGTTATGTGTTTCTCAAATTATAATGTTTTTTATAACATTCTTTTGTGGAAATGACATTTAAAACATTTTTGGAATAAAATCTAGTATTTCTAGCATTTTAAGTATGTTAAATATACACTAGACTCACATTTTTGCATAATTAATAAAAATACAAATTTATTGAAGATGATGCATATATATATATATATATATTACCCTTTCTCTGCTTCTCCAGCTGATTGTTGTGTGCTCTGATCTCAGCCAGTCTCTGCTCATGAAGAGTCTTTTGCTCATCAGCTCTCAGTTGGAGTGAGGTCTGATCCTCAGACACCTGAAGAACAATTACTCAATGTCCCCAACACATAACACCACAGGTACAAACAGATCAGATTTTTAGAACTAGCCTATATCAAACCGACCTCTGTCTGTCTTCTGGGCAGGTTTTGTTCAAACGACATCCTGAGTTTCTGAAACTATAACAGAAGATAATCAGATGCAGCATAAAAACACTTGGAGCCAGATTTATTGTCTTTGTATGTAGTCTTGTACCTCCTCAGTGAGTCTGTTTAGAGCAGTATTCTCTGACACTTTGTCCTGTGGTTTGTTCTGTGCACTCTCTTTCTCTTCCACCTGATGATCTTTGTTTTCCTTCAGCTGGCAAATGGAAAGATTTTTACTTACACTTATAATAATACTTTGATTACCAAACAAACATTTTAGCTGTTTTTTTTTCACCCATCTTGAACAAAAACATCAGTGTTTGATGCGAAAAACATTGCAAAATATTGCAATTTGAAATTAATGTTTAAATTTGTTGAATTTATTCCTGTGATGACAGCTAAATTTTCAGACGCAATTACGCAGTTGTGCTGCCTAATTTTTGTGTGTGTGGAAACAATTCATTTTTGTCAGGCTTCTTTGATTAAAAAAATAATAAAAATTAACTGAATTGAAATTTTAGTGGGGAAAAAAAAATCTTTACTGTCACTTCTGACAAAATTCATCCTTGCTAAATAAAAACATTAATTTCTTTCAGAAATATCTTACTGACCCTAAACTTCTGAACGGCAATGCATTTATGAGACTCATGAAATGGAAAAAAAACAAAAAGAACTGTTTATTCAAATTCTATATTTTTATAACACACAAAATATTTTATTAAAACGTTGCTCATCTGGAGTTTTTATAATTAAATAGCATTCAACTACTTACAAGAATTAAATCAGGTGTCCTTGACCTTGCAAGATGCACTGTCTTCACAGCTGCCTTTTCCTTTTGCTTGAGTCCCCTTTGTCTCCACAGAGCGACTGGGTCTTTTAGGTCTGTGCCAATGCAGAATTTGGCCTTGTGTTTATCCAGAAGTGCAGTAGAATGGAATGCCATCTTACAGTTTCGACAAACAAACTCCCCCAAACCTTCCATCTCCCCAGCAATTACTCTGTAGTATTTAGATTTTTTTTTTTTTTTTCTGTTTAAACTGTCAGTCAGGCTGATTCTTACAAAAGTATTTTGTTAGAACGTCTGCCTTCACTTTTATGTAGTGCAATTGTTGACTGAAGTCTTGTTTGTTGGTTACAATCACCTTGGAAAAGGGGAGTGGTGAAGAATGAATGAGCTTAGAGCAAGAATCCAACCCTTCAACGTTTAAATGCTTATTATTTTGATCCTTTACATGCATATTTTGAACATTATCATTGCCCTCCTAAAACAAGAAGAATATTTCCCCAAGTGTTTCAGCAGAAAACGAAAGGCTGGACATGTTTGGCAAACTGATGCAAAATATTTATTACAATTTTTTTCTCCGATCTTTTCATTATGATGCAGTAGTTTATGTCTGCTTCGTCTCATACAGATAAACCCATACATGACACCTTTTATCTTCTCAAATCTGTAAATAATGTTATCAAAATAATCTTAATCTTCCAAAACTCACAATTTTTTATTCTTATATTTTTTACAATCCACCCTGAATATCAAGGCTGCAGAAACAATATAATGCAAACAAAAGAAAAAAAAAACTATTTATGTGGGAATTTTTACAGCTGTACCAAAATTAAAAAAGAAACTTAAATCTGTGATAAAGCAATTTTTATACCCTATCAGCAAAAACAAGGTACAAAAAAAAAAGGAGATGCACAATTTACACCAGCAGTCCCTCATGAAATAAAGAATTTTTAAAGATGGATCTCTACTTCACTGCCAGCAGCAGGGATAGAACTCGGCACCCAAAATGAACCTCAAAACAACTTTTTAAAGAACAACAAAGCAGAACAAAGCTTGCAAGCCATCTTACTGTATCTCTCAAAGTTCACAGTCATTACAAATCATAAACAGCTCAAAACAAATTCCTGCATTGTAAACATTACATAAGCCCAATAATGTTTAATGCTTTCTATTCCATTGGGTAGATTTTATTAGGGTTTTGTGAGGGAATAAGTTCATCAGACCTTTCTTGCATTTATTGAACACCCCTTAACAATCTACATGCAATGAATGTAAAGCTATTGAAAATGATTGCCACAGCATTATTTCTGTAAGCACGAAAATGCTTCCTATAGAGTAACTCTGAAATGTTCAGCATCTTAATATGGTTTAAATTAAACAGTTTTTAGGTTAAGGGGAAAAAAACTGTTTTACACCATATATGGGAAAGAAAGAAAACAGTCCGTTTATGATTTTTGAACTTCAAATTCTCCCAACCTCGGTGAACTGAACATCTGTATGTTCGCCTGGCTTCCCAGAACGCAACATATAAAACATAGACCCTTCCATCCAAACCTTACCTTTATTCAAAAACCAGTTCCTGACAAACTCTTTCACAAGCTAGCTTTCAAATCTAACTTTTAAACATCCTTTAAGGTTTTCTCACATGTGTACTTGGCAGACATATGAAATCAGGTATATTAGTATGGATCTGCAGAATGAAAAGAGTGAAAATGAGCAGTTTGCTGGAACTGGAGCCAGAAGTGAACTGATGTTCTAGCTGCCAGACTGCATGTGACAGTCCATTCAGTGTTGCTTTAGTTCTTCCTTGCTGCAGGGATGACTGGCTTGAGTTCATTTCTATGAGGGACTGGGAGCAACGTCGCAGTCAGCGGCTCACAATGATTGTTTCATCTTAACACTAATGCTACGAATTGTTTTCGCGAAAAGGAAAAAAAAAAAAAAAAAGAGAAAGGTGTCAAAGCCATTTTATAGAACATTCAGATGATGCCATATTTCACGTTAAATCACGGTTATAATTGGTGTTATTATTATGAATTAGTCTTTTCCCAAGCAAAAACAAAAAAGATCTGGTCGAGGGTGTGTGTGGCTTTCTTTGACATTTCTAGTTCAGGATAAAGAACAAAATGCAGACAAGGAGAGATAGGGGGAAAAAAAAAAGAAGAAGAAAAAAAAAAAAATCAAAACAAAAAGACACTGCCTACGAGCTGACAACTCAATTCTTTCTCCACCTGGGATATGACCGATGTTCCTTGTCCATGAAAAGAATCTTTTCTCTTTTCTTGTAGTTTGAAACAAATGGGTGTGATGGAGGAGACAGATTAAGTGAAAGAGAGAAAGGGAAACGTGGGAGGGGTGTTTAAAGCCACATTAGGTATCATCATCATCGGAGGTCTGGCTGCTACTGCTCGTCTCAGACTCGGAGCCCTCTTCCAGGCCAGGGTTAGGGGTGTTCCTCCAGGTTAGCAGGGTCACACTACGTGGCTTCAAGAGCACACCGTTACGTCCCAGACCAATCTTCTTCATCTGAGAGTAAACACACATATAGTCAGGCACAAAAGAAATGAACTATGTGCAGGATGCGCTTTAATTTAAACAAAAAATAAACCAAGAAAGTAAATATTTTCTATACCTTTTCAGTTTTAGCTTGAAACTCTCTAAGCTCATCCTCAGTGAGGGGCTGGAAGTTGTCATCATTTTCTGGGTATTCTTGCCATCCCATTGCCTTCAGCAATCTGTCATAGAGGATCCACATGTTTGAGTACGTGGATTGTGGAAATTTTCTATGTTGCTGTGATGTGAGCGGATCAATGTGTGACCTAGTAAGGGTGTCACGATTTTGATTTTAAATCGAAATCGATCGAAATTTATGCTCAATCTCGGTTATCGAATCAAAAAATGGAATCGTCGATGCTGCCACGCCCCCATGTCACGTCAGCTTGGCTTGCCGACCGGAAAAAAAACACGCTTGTTGAAGTGCTGCAAGTCAACCTAACAGCTACAACAAACAGCCAAAAGATAGTGTGGCAACTGCAGAAGCAGGAGACCCGTCGACAGAACTTGAACCCCCTCCTCTTTCACTGAAGTCGCCGGTGTGGAAGAATTTTGGATTTCCAATGAGTTATGTTGACAACGTTCGTGTTGTCGACAAAAAAAACACGGTTTGCAAGCTCTGCTATGTACGTATACCACATTATTCCACCGGCAGAACGACTAACATGGCAGGGCATCTCCGCAGGCACCACAAAAACATAGATTTATCTGTTAAACCAACAAGTCTAACATAAACTACTCTCCCGTCTTCATTTGGAATAAAACTTTCAAGTAACTCAACACGTGCAAAGGCAATTACAAGTGCGGTAGGAGTATTTATAGCGGCGGACATGCGACCTTATTCAGTGGTAGAAAACTCCGGTTTTAGGCATTTAATTAGCGTGCTAGAACCGCGCTACGAAATCCCAAGTAGAACGCATCTCACAGCTACGGTGATACCCTCCATGTACAATAATGTGAAGGAGAAAGTTATTGAAGGTCTTTAAATCGAGAATCGAATCGAACCGTGACTTTAGAATCGAAAATGTAATCGAATCGAGGATTTGAAGGATCGTGACACCCTTATGACCTAGTGTGCTGCCTATGAAGGTAGCATTACACCATAAGTACATGGTGTCGCACATTTATATATATGAAACATTTAATGTGGTGGTTGAACAGAGATAAATTTGCTTGCAAATAACCAAATTTAAATAAAACTTTAAAACTTAAAAAAAATAGAAAATACATAATTAAAAAAAAATGTATAAGATAAATAAAATTTGGCTTTATTACACAACCAAAAAGTCGCTCTGACCTGTGTTCCGCCTCCAGAGAGCTGGACAAGTGCTCTGGGTCTGAGTCACTGAGAGAGTGGGAGATGCCGTTCTCATGACTCTCTCCAAACTCTTTTGGTTCTGGGGTACTTCCCTCTCCCTAAACACAAAGATAAACCACAAATGAAACCTCAACAAACATGAATTTAAGGTTGAACAAATATGTTAATTGCTTTCTAAACTTACTGAAATCGTGGAAATAAGCAATAACCTATGCATTTGTTTTGAAATCCAGTTGCTGATGACTAATATAATGCTGATAAACAAAACAAATGAAAATGCTTTTTATATGTTACATAATTTGACTTTCTAAAATCTATTGACAGGGTTGTAGGTGGATTTGGAACTCATATAAACAGGAAATCTCCAAATCTGTTAATAAAACAATTCTAGATTATCTTAAACTGAGCAAATAATTGCAAACTAATTAACCTAAAATACAACAGATAGGAGATTAATTTATCTGCACCTCTGCTGGAGCTCCTGGGCTGTGGCAGTCACTCACATCCCCATTTCTCTCATCCTTTAGCCCACGCAGGAACTCACTCTTACGGTCTGTACTGCGTCGCATCAGCTTTAGTCGTGAGGGGGTGATGTCTATGGGAGGGGTAGTGCTGGAGGGCGGCTATGGAGAGGGAGAGATAGAGCAAAAGCAAGAAAGAGAAATTATAGATAAAAGTTACACATAAAAAAAAGCTGGGTAAGAAGCTGTGTTGATTATTGATGTATATTGCTTTACACTGCATGACAATATTTTAAATTCCTTAATCCTACCTCATACTAACTATTATTAAGCAGCAAATTAGATGTTTATTAAGGCAAAGCTTATGTTAATTGTAAGAACTGGACATTAAAATAAAGTGTGATCGAAAGTCCACTTATTGTAATTTTATGTAAAAAAGAAAAAAGCCTCTGTGCATGACTTTTTCATTTTACCTCTTTAGAAGTGCCATGAGCAGGTGCACTGACGGGTGTCAGAGGTTTGGTCACAGAAACTGGGCTGGTGAAGGCCGAATCCCGTCCAGAGAAATGCAAACCCACTTTAGTTTCCCTTCCATTGGGTTTCCATGGCCCAGGCTATAAAAAAAAAAAGAAAAGAAAGAAAACAAAAAAGAAAGTAAAAAGGTTTGAATTAATAAATAGAAATTACAATTTTGCAGTGATGTGATCCAATAAGCTTGTAAAACAAATCCTAAACTTCACATAAGTACTATTTTCTGATTCATTGGCTTAGTACCTTGGTGGGGGCAGTGGCAGGTTTGGGGACCAGATTCTTGTAGACACTGGGTCCAGGGAGGGAGACTTTAGAACCATTGGCGGGTAGAGGGCCAGAACTGGCAAAACCAGCCGAAAACGCAGCACTGGGATCCTCCTTAGACACTTTCTTAATGACCAGCATCTTAGACATAGCCTGCTTAGCACTAGGGGGGTTCTCTGTAACACAAGTTGCAAAAAAAACTTACAGAACAAGCTAATAAATGCGGCATAATGTTTTACTTTTTATGTAACTGGAGGAAGGTGATTTTATTTATGAAAGCAACTTTACCCCATACTCCTGCCGGAGTCCCGACAGCACGAGGCTGACTGGCTGGCTTTCCAGTTGTCTCTGGGTTCAAGGAGGGCTGAAATTTGCATGAAAACAAAGCATGAATGCAAACCAACTATGCACGAATGGTATGAAAAGTATGACAGAACTGAACCTCTCTAATGACATAACCAGTTAATTCATGAATGGCAGGGGTGTGACCTTACTACACAAGTAAACAAACTTAAGAGGAAAAGAATACTTACAAAATCCTCATCAACAAACTTGAGCTTGTCATCGTTGCGCTCCTCGTCAGAATATCTGTCCTGATATGGGCCACCTTTGCGTGTATGAAAGTTTCCATTACGCTGTCGGTGGCCCCCCTGTCTGTCCCTCTCGCCTCCACCACGTTTAATATGCCGAGCATGGTGGTGGTGAGGACCTTCCTGGCCCCTCTGCGCCCCATGCCAGCTGGGGGTCTCCTTCCACCCTGGTCCACCTCCCAATCCCCCCTGACTCCCCTTTGCAACACCAGAGTCTACAGAGTCATGCCTCAACAGAGATGGCTGCTGCCACCCATCACCTGAAGAGAAAAAGAACAGCTATTAAAAAAGTGCAAGACAAAAAATAGATTAACTCTGCATGCAAAGAAGGTTAGATGCGTGTTCCTCTACCTCCAGGTGCTCTTAGTGGGTCATTGTTGAAAAAGCCATCGGAAGAATTGTGCCTGCGGCGGTTTACTCCCGGCCGGCTGTCTCCGCGGGGAAAGTGCTCTCCATGCTTCTCAAGGGGGGCAGCAGGGGACTAAAAATCACAGATGCAAATTAAACAGACAGCTTCAGCTTTAAATAGCTTATTTTAGAAAAGAATGATTAGGCTCAGGAGAACTAAGAGTGGCCGTTGAGTCATACTGCCCTGAATAAAAACATAAAAAAACAAAAAGCACAAAGTCAATACAAAGTCAACAATGCATTACAATACCTTGGCGGGCTGAGGCGTGGAGAAGTTAAGCCAGGCAGGAACAAAGTCATGCTGCGCCATTTAGGTCCAGTGTCTCCCGTCAGTGGATGGAGGCATCAAACCTCATGGCCTGAACTGTCAATGCAAGAAACAAACATCACATCATTGCAGTCTACTAATGCAAATGTCACATTAATGCAAACCTATTTAAAGTCTGCGAGAAAAGGAAATTGCAATGATCTTTTCTTTCCTATTGGGACAAATACAAAAAGGGCAGGACAATTTGACTGGATCATTGCCACAGACTTACACTCTACGTATGGAGACACTTCCCTGGGAGAAAACAGAAACTTTACAAAAACAGAAGATGGTCTTCCTGAAAGTGCAAATTAACTTTCTGCCAGCAGGAGGCGCTTTTAGAGTGGTAAGAGCCATTTCCCCGGTACTGGCTGTAAATAAAGCTGCACTGGGTTCCCTTCAAAAACCCATTGATGTAAATCACCCATGCCATGTTTTGATTTTGAAACGTGCAGTTTTCATGTTTATGCAGCAAAGTTAAATCCTTTTGGAAAATTCATTTGTGGCAGTCAGCATTCATATTGTGGCCGCCCCAAATAAAGCAATGTATGAGAAACACTGGAGTGGCAAGTTGGTGTAGAAGTTTTGAAACTCATCTAGATACTGGATAACTTTGTTGCCCACTCGCTAAACAGATACACGTCATCATCCTTAAAATGAAGATTACAGTGGCATATTAATATTTTTTAAATACAGATGTACATGGAAGAGTCATTAAAATTGCTGCAGAATTCCATAAAAACAAGAATTTTGATTTAAAGCTGAATTTAAAAATGAAGTGTCATTTCTACAGCACCAAATTAAAAAATAATGACTATTTTAAAGCTTTTTTGAACATTCCCCCATCAGACTAAGCTCAGTAAATAAATAGTCTTGCCTGAAACTCATATCACTGGTTGAGCCAACGTTGCTGAGTCAGGCTGATCATGATACTCAATGAAAGAGAGAAATGTTTTGAAAGCACAGCCGGGGGAGGTCTTTTTGTGGATATCAACCTACAAAATGCTTACTAACAGTTGTATCTGCATATTAGAGAATCTACTAATGGTTTTTGGAAAACCATGCATAAAATATGCCCCACAGCTTGACCGATATTACCCCAAAAAAGTTGGCCATCATTCTCTACACAGAATGAAGGAGCTGGTCCACACATTTGAGCCAATAAAAAAAAAAACAGCTTGAATGAGGAGGGACATAGTTTAAACAAGACTAAATAGAGAAAAGTCTGTTGTTTTTAGAAGATCAAGTTGTGACAAAGTGATTTACATATTATGAAGTTAAAAAATTTAACACAACATAAGATGATCTATTACATGAATTTTTCAACACAGATTTTCATTTCCTGCCAATTTTACAATGTCTTTTGTAAATACAAGCTAGAAGTTTCTAGGTTAAACATTAAAACAAAATAAAGAGCAACTTCTGTTTTATGTATCTTTTGGCCTAGATATGATTGTCTGTATTTACTTAAGACTCAACAAGAACTAACTTTAAAACAATGCATTCTACTTAACAAATCCTGCATTCCATTGCATAAGTGATAACTCATTTAAAGTACAAAATAATCAATAGTAAGGAAAGTTCCAGCTAAATGCTGTGGCTTCTTACCCCAGAGACAAAAGCTCTGTAGTTCAATGGCCCGGTCCTTGGCTGTATCTTTATAGAGGGCCCAACCAACGCACTTTCACAGGCTTTGAAGCCTCTGGACAACCGCAACTCCAGTCACAGACAAACTCCAGTTTCCAGGATGGTGCAAAGAAGGAGATGGAAGTAAAACTTGTGCAGCCCAAGGTAAAATTACAAGGTGATGGAAGAGACGTAGACGTGTTGTTCTTGATCAGTGGCGTGTAGTTGCAGAAGAATAGAGGATGTGTTTGATCAGTAATGCCAGAGTGACTGTCCACGACACCCTTAGTTCACCAACGATGACTGCGTGCATTCAGGTTGACTGGATACAAATGAAGCAAATCCAAAGGGTTCTGAAAAGAAACTCTGTTTGAGTCTTGGATTGTCCAGTCTCTTATTCTGGGTGCTTGTGGTAGCAGCACGTTGTGCCTGCTCTGACACTTAGAAGCTCCTTTACGAACTCATTTTCGGCTGAAGACACACACAGCAATAAAAAAAAATGGAGAGTGGGTTTGTACCACAAAAAGCTGTTTTGCACAAAGTGGTGATCTGAATATGTTCACCTCATCAAAACAGCGAAGGTGCTACGTCAGGGCGAAAAGGGGAGGGGGGCTGATTTGTCACATCACAATAGCTAGAAGTGCTTTACGTTATAAAGTCATGAGAATTGCTTTTGCTTTCAACAGCTCATACTTTGGATGATTCAATGAACCAAACCATGAAAACTTGACATCTTTAATTCTCGCCCCATATGGCTGATAAGTGGCTGGTGGACCAATATCACGTTAGGCTACCGAAAAAATTGAAAGTAAATACAACGTGACTTCGAACAACACTTCCAACCTTCCAGTTCATCAAATTCGGAGAAGCTTCCACAGGTGAGTAACTTGAAGCCAAAGTGCACAGATTCCGGTTAAACACGGTGTACCATGCATTGGTAATTCAGTGAAACCAAAACACAAGCGTCCAGGTGGAAGCAAACCTTGAACATTCAATGTGAAACAACAGGTGTGCTCCAGATTGTATTATTGCATGTTAGGAGATCTCAGGTCTATTAAAATCCTGCAGTCACAAATCCAACAGTTCGTTCTTCCTCCGGATCATCACAAATAATCTGCAGACCAACTCTGTAAAACAACAAATATTTGATTAATTACTTTAGACAAAGTTAATTTCTTCTCATAACTGCGTGTTTTGCACAGCGATATGGTATACTTAAGTATAAACCCTTTTAAGTGATGTATTTCTTGATTTTATCTTAGACAATAATTATGTATGCATATTTCTGTTACCTCAAACTAAGAGACTATGTTTGGAAATAGACTTGCGCTTAACAAAAGCCATAAAGCACTAAGTGAAATAATAATAGAAAAAAAAAAAAAGTTCATGTTAAAAATAAAAGATCTGTTAGTGCCCAAATGCTGGTTAAATGCTTTGTTTGACAGTACAATAAACCTTCGCAGGTTCAATTAAACTTTTGATAATTGCACTTCATTTATAAATTAAAATTCTTGCCATCTTTTACTAATTTCCTTACATTCAAAATCTTTATTTCCCCTCCTCAGAGGGACACAAATGGAGAAAACAGGCAGAATAACGTCTCGTCTTGTCATTTGACTTTCACTGCACAGAAACAGAGTGACAATGAATCAGGTCTGATACTGTCATTCATTAAGATTCTGCCAAACATCTAGTTTTCTATTGCACAGAATAAAGAAAATCATATAGGCTTGAGAGTGAATAAATGACAAAAATGTCACGTTTGGGTGAAGTACACTTTTAACATGACTAATCATCACTTTGTCAGTGGATTTCAAAGTAAATGTATCTGTTCACGGCCTTGACTTGTCTAGCTAACGTTACAGCAACATAAACAAGCTATTTGTATAATGCAAAACAGTTAAAGTAGAAAGTAAAGTGAAGGAAAACTAAAAGCAGGCGTATAACTAGCAAAAGAGTTAGCTGCATAATATAAACTCAAATAAACGTCAAAATATTTTCGTGATAATTGCAAACTAATATTTAATATGCTCGGTCACAAGTTCTGGAGCATACAGGAGTTAAAATTACTAACAAACTCTAACGAACTACGAGTAAATACTTGTTTGTCTTTCTACTCGCTGAACACTCGCTAGCAAGGCACAGTTAGCATAGTAGGCCATTCAATGTGTGCAGAAACATTTTAGTCCACGCTGAGTGTTTAAATGTAAACTTTTAGAGCAAAGAAACTTTTAGACATTCTTAGAGGGAGACATAAGGGTGAATTATAACAACTTGGGCGCGTGTCGTGAAGGAATGCGTGTTGTTTTAGCCACGGCGCGAGCTAGGCTAAGCTAGCATTTCAAGCAGAAATAAAGTGTTGCAAAATGGCTCCCTCTCGACACCAAACCACCGAATAAACATTTCGATATACACCTACCTTTTGATCCGTTGTCTACCCCAATAAGTTAATCGAAGACGATGATGCACCGCTTGTCAATTCAATTTGACAGCTTGGAGGTTGTCGTATTTCTGATTCTGTATTTTGTTTGTGTTTTTTAATCACACTCGTTCCGACTTTGCCAATCCGTCTAGCTTGTTCCTGTCTACTTCTGAATCTGCACAGACGAGCTAATCGATCTCAGAGCACAGCGCGCTCGCCGCGTCACAACATTTCCCCAGCTCAAGCCAGCTAGAGCATTTACTTTCGACGCACACAGAGTGCGCACTTTTAAAGCTGTTTTCGCACTATTTGTAAAATATGTTGAGCTTATTATTTTTTTTTTTTTTTACACAAAATATTATGTGAACAACATGGCAGACTGCGTGCCCTCTGGCAATGCAAATTTGGCTCTGCTACCAGAAATGGAAAGACGGAATTACACGCATTGATAGGCGTGAAGTAACGCAAAATAACCAGATGTGTGTATAAACTTAATAGACTATAGACTACACATTTAGGTGGACATAATGTGTGCCAAGCAAACAGATGATCGTGTCTTTCCTGTAGGAAGTTGTGGAAAGCAATTTACATTTACAATACAATATCAGGTATCACTCAAACAGTAAACTCCCATTTTGCACAAACACTATGATGTGTCATTCACTCAATAATCACCAACACCAAAAAATATCTTACTTTGTTAAAATTTAACAAAACGGATGACCCATTAAAACTGATGGCCTTGAGTGACCACTTCAGAGCAGGACCAACACAGTGATTCACTTCTGCATCAGACCCTTAAAAAAGAAAATATTGCTAGCAATCATAAATGTTAATTGTTTTGCTAATAATCATTCGTGTTATTTAAATAAAATATGAATAAAACTTACGTTTATGTTATAATTAACGGTTTATGTATTTGTGCCTTTTTGTTGTTTAGACTACATAATTATATCTAATCACCTGACAGATTACATTTCCATAATAGATTAAATAATGGATTAAATAGATCCAACATAATGGATTAAATAAATAAGACTTAACCAATTGACATTAAAAAATATATATAATATCCATAAACGCCTAGTTTAGCTTTATATATATATATATATAATTACTGGTATGCAAAATTGTATACAATCTAAATTGAAATACATGACCCTGGACACTTCCGTAGGACTTTTATCGGAACTTTCTGGGCTTTTTCGTGTTGTGTTGTGTCTGCCTTCGCATCACCACATGCCTTGTAATGACCTTCTGCTGACAAATAAAAACTCCTCGTTTTATTTTGCGACAATATGATATGAAGTCAAGGTATGTTTTCGTTATTTTTAGACCGTTTACTGTCGAATCTGTTTCTGACAGATAAGCACTGCTTATGATGGGTGCACTGTTAGCATGTTAGCTTTTATTATATATAATTCAGTGAAGCGGAGTAACTTAAACAGAAGAGATTCAGAGAGCACTGCAATAACTGTCCTCAATCATTAGTGTTTAACTCAATTATTATTATTTTAATATTTTGTTATTATTTGAATTGCAGGAAAAATGGCAGGTATAATCGGACGTCACATCCTTAGTAACTTTGGGGTGAGTGAAACATTTAACCAAAGAAAGGGACTTTGATTTAACCCATCAGTTTATGTTGTTCTCAGTCATATTTTGTTGCACTTTCTATTTTATTTTATTTGAATTTTTTTTAGCTTATAAATAACAGTACGCTTTGTTACGTCGTAATAGACCTCCAACACGTGATGTATTTTGTTTATGGGAAGTCTCGTCAATACGTAATTGTTTTAACTGATTTTTCTTTCCTCCCTAATAACAGGGAATGCAGTGGAGTGGCCTCCTGCAGGTGTCCAGCAGGTTTGCCTGTTTAGGGCAGCGGATCACTCACTGTTCAACACTGTTTACTAGAGGTCTATATAGACAGCAGCCCCCAAGACATGTTGCTGGTTCTGTTCTGGGAGCCCAGTCGTTTCACTGGTCTGCACGTAGACTGAAGAAATGTCCTCAGGAAGAGAATCCATCAAGAGAACTTGATTTGGTTCGTTATGACATGAGAGACCTGAAGAAAGCTCCAAAGCCGGCCCTCTATCTCGGATTATCTGGTCTCATACCTTTTGTATCCGCTCCTCTACTTATGGCTGTCACAGAGCTGTATCTTCCTGAAGTTGCATTTGCTCAAGTTGCATACGGAGCGTCCATAGTTTCCTTTCTTGGTGGGGTACGCTGGGGTTTCGCCTTGCCTGCTGGCAGTCCAGCAAAACCTGACTGGCTCAATTTAGCCAACAGTGTGGTTCCCTCTCTGATTGCATGGACAGCACTGCTTTTTTGCCATGACATTACACAGTCTGCTGTGCTTGTGATAATGGGGCTTGGGATAGCACTGCATTATGACCTGTCCCTCTTGCCCACGTATCCAAGCTGGTTTAAAGCAATGAGGACCATCCTCACAGTTGTAGCCTTTTTGTCTTTGATAGGCACTATTGTCATTAAGCAGTATTATCCTGAGAAAAAGTACTTCACTGATAAATGAACTATGTGCATTTACATTGTCTATTCATTAATATGAAATAAGTCAAAAGTATCATCATTGAATATTATACTGTGTTCTACATGTTTAAAGGCAATTCTGGCTATTTTTTGGCTTTAAATTCTGATTCCATTTGCTTTCTTTTAATAAAATATCAGTGTTGTTTCCTGTTGTTGTAGGTAACTGGCCATACAGATATTATGCTACATTAGTGAATTCAAATGAAAAGTTTTAATATAAATTCACATACTGTATCAGTTATATTGTTTGGAGTAAAATATTGGAAAGTAGACCACAGTACTATAATTTCAAATGCTGAAATGTTTAAAATTAAAATCTGTATTGTGTTGAACAAGTAAACTTTCAGTTCTCTGAATTTCTAATTATCTGATGTGTTGTTTATATATAAATATTTTATGAAAAACATGAAATCCTATACTAGTTTTAATTTTTAATGCTCAATATTTTACATTACTTGATGGCAATGATTCAACTTAACTATAAAACATCACTTTAAAGCAAGATCCATCAAAATTTATAGACTATTTTGCCTCATGCTATTCCAGTTTAATGTGTTTTTAATTATATTAACTTGTAGAAATAATTAACATGCAAATTGTTCTCCGTCATTTGACAAACACATTCCATAACAAACATGAACTTGTCGTAAAATTGAATTATAAATAAACACTAAAAAGAATAAATTAAGCCTGCTGCTCAGGTTTGTTGAGACATCATTTTTTCTTAGTACATCTCAATAAAGGACTTATTTAATTTGTTCACCTTGTACTGTTTTATGTTTCAGCCTATGTTTATGCAGACAGAAAATGCAGTAATGGTTGTCCGAAAAACACTTAACTTTCGTCTGCAGATGGCAGCAAAGACAAAGCCCGAAACCGAGCTGTTCACTTGCTGCTTCTAATCTAACCATTGCCTTCCCAGATCAGCCCTCTAGCGCATATGCAATGCAAGACATACAAACTGAACTCAGATCAGCGCTCCAGTGTATACGCATGACTCCCTACTTGGACTCTGCTCGAACAGACTGAACTCAGATCAGCATTTGATCAGCACATTTACTTGCCTCCGAGCTTCAGGAAGCTGTTAGATTTCCTCCCACAAGAACACCAGCGACATGGACCGGCTCTGATTAGCACTTATTTTCGCCACCGAGCCGTTTCCCCTCACCGGCCGGGTTGACGTTAGAAGAAGAGTGAGACTGGAGGAGCAAAGCGGAGCTTCGTGCCCCGCGTGATATAATGATCCGTGTCAAAGACCTCGCGCTGGAGACATGATGAACAGTTGAGCTCGCGCTGTGCTGTGGCTCCGCGGCAAAGTATCTCGTCAGTCAGGCAGTTGACTGCATGAACAATTCGCGTTTTTATGGTTTTTGTTTTTGCTATGGCTGAGATAACTCCGGGATGCTAAAGTAAGTTATTAGTTTGCAGAGAAGATAAAATCCGCTGGCTGACTTGAAGCTTCGGCGAGCACGTTGGAAACGCCGCGTTATTCAGCGTAATGGAGTACAGTCGTTATAGTCTCACATTGACAGACACGAGCCCGGCGAGTATATTTGCACGTTGTTTTTAAACAGTCACTTCATTTTTGTAAACCTGAAAGGCATTTATTTTGCGGATGTTGTCAAACTTTATCAGCAAACAGCTAGCGAGCTAGCGAGTTCCGCCGGTTGATTTGCCGCGCTAAAACAGCACGTAAAACTGCAGACAAACTAGTAACGTTATTGACTGAAAACTGACGGGCTGTCATGGCAACTCGGGTTGTAACTTAAGGTCGAGAGAGGGACACAGAAGACACGGTGTCGAACCTGCGCTCACCATTGATTCTGTCTTTGTGTTTGTGGACCGAAGTTGAGGAGAAGATTGCCCACCATGTATCAGAGCAAGGCTCGTTTCATCAACTAAATTCACCGACCACCGGATTCTGACACCGATATATTACTTTTGTGGCGTATTACTCAACCTCCATCCATCAGAATGAAGAGAACTGAGAGCAAAAACAAAAGGA
Source organism: Enteromius mattozi (assembly GCA_032359235.1). Lineage (NCBI taxonomy): Eukaryota > Metazoa > Chordata > Actinopteri > Cypriniformes > Cyprinidae > Enteromius > Enteromius mattozi. Next base: position 2,724,473 of record JAUMHE010000099.1, on the reverse strand, counting down.
AACTCTGCACCTCTGAGCGGGAGAGCAGCACTGAAGGAAAAGACGAGGTGAGTGATCTTTCACTGGAAAGTTGATCCGTTTCAACACAGATACTTTGCATGGTTATTTTAATATGCATGGTAAACATACCACAATACGTATGCAGACCTTAGGTACTGGTGCATGTGACGCAGCTGCTCTGCAGAATGAGCACAGTGCATGGATGCAGTCCATTCATGGTGGATCTGTGCTTATAGATCAAGCATATTATGCCATTGAAACTTTTCTTGCGAAGAACCCTTAGTCAAGTGATAATTTGAAGACAGAAGAGACATTCAGAGCAAGAGTGTAAAGGGTTTTTGCTTGTGTGTGCGTTGTTATATAGTGCTCAGTTGATTATGACTTCTCCCTATCTTGTTTATTTTGTTTCATTTGTGCAAGACTGGTTTGTTTATTTACATTATATTCCAGATTGGACTGGAATTTTATTTAAAAACAATACACACCCCAGGGCATCAGAGTTTTGTGTGTTTTTGTATGTTGTATAATTATTTTTGTGCATTTGTTTGAGTAAGTTTATAGGACTTGCTCAGGTTTATTACCCATATTATGTTTGTTTTGCAAGAGTTTTATTGGCTCCTTGTTTTTGACAGTGTGAGTCTTGTTATCATTCTTCAGGTGAGGGCAGGCATTGGGAGGAAATAAACAGTGTACTGCTACTTTGAAACGAGGACAAATGGACAAGGGTTTCCTAATTTGGGGCACCTGTGGCAAAAAAACAAACAAAAAAAATTATTTAATGATTGAGTTAAATTATATTTGTTAATTTGTTAGATGCATTTATCCAAAGTGTAATGTGCAATAATATAATATAAGTGATTCATCCTATTGAGCCTCTGAAATGAGATGTGATGCAAGAAAATTTTCCAAGATTGTTTTGGTAAGTACAGACTAAGGTTAGAAATAGTGAGGTCATAACATAGAACTGACAGCTTTCATTCTGTTACTCTTTTTGTATTCGTTATGTGTGTATATATATATATATAAATTATTTATTTTTTATATATAATAAACACTTGCTTATTATTGCTCTTTTGTTGGTTTTGCCGATATTGTCATCATTTGTAGGTTGATTTGGATAAGTGTCTGCTAAATGACAAGCATTTTTGTTTTTCAGTTATCAAAAGGTCAGCCCTTGTATTCCCTTTGGTATTTTTGCACTTTTTAAAATTATTTCCATACCAGTCACATTGTAGTAAGGGGAACTCAGTGTGCTCAGTGTTTTTAAATGATGAGATCATCAGGGAGTGGTGCATTTCAGGTGAGCCATCAGGTTTCTTTTTTTAAACTGACCAAGTTGGCGTGTGCAGTGATCATCTTTTTTCTTTACACTTAAAAGTAAAATCATGCGTTTCCATGTATTGTTTTTTGTTTGAAACGAACATTGTTGCATTGCAAGTCGTATAGGTTGTCACTTGGAAGACAAAATGTGTGTAGAGTATAGTAAATATGTATTATTAGGGCTTCAAGATGTATTGCATGTGATAGTCATGCGTATCTCATCAGTAAAGCCGGTTCTTTTATTAGCAATAAATCTCCATCAACTGTTTTCAGATGGAGCAGCATTTAATATACATAGCCATAATTCATATATATATATATATCAGTAACAATTAATTTTCAACATGGCAGAAAATTAAAATGAGCCCTAACAGAATATCTAGAGAGAAATCAATTCAGGCTTTAGGTTTATAGAAGTCTGGACATGGATTTTAAATTTGTGATTAAAGTTAATGCGTTTAGTTTTAACAAAGAGGGTCCACTGTTCAAGTGATTGGTATTGTATGAACTTGATTCTCTTTTTTTAAACACTCTCCATGTGCAGTAAAGCATTTTATCCAATCCTATTTTACTATAATTGAGAATTGGAATGCACCGCTTAAGAGGTTTGGCTCGTGTTTCTTCACAAGCACAGTTTTTTCCCTCTTATAACCTTTTGGTGGTGAGCTAAACATCTGTGGGATTGAGCTTTGTTTTAGGAGTTCCTCTCCCCGGTAGTTGTTGAACCACTTTATTGCAAAAGTTCTTTGACCAGCACAGATGGCTTGGACTGGTGCAAAAAAGCAGTTACATAAGCAACTCCCAGCCCAAATCAGCTTTTCATCCTTGCATTTACTCGCATAAATATTTTTGATCATTTGAGAGATGAACTGACAAAGCCGGACTTGGTTAGATAATGGAAAATGGGTTACAACATGTTGTTGATGTTACTGAAGACTAATTCCTTTTTGGCATGTAAGCTCTACGCTTAACACTTACACTGAAATGTGGACTAAAATAAGCAAGTGCTGTACTGTGAGCCTGTTTACATTGCTGTTGAGAGCTTTCTGTCTCCCCATCTGCATCGCTAGAGGATGCGCCAGATATACCCACCAATTAGTTTGCAATGTTTTACGGTAATGTGCTCATCATTTAACATTATGGAGAGTGCCCTCAAGTGACATAGACTTGAATACTTCTGTCTTAGTTCATTAGAGAGCATTTAGATTATCCTTTAACTCCTAGCCTTTATGATAGGGTGAATATATAACTGGAAAATTGCTTCTGTCTGTTTAATGAGTCATCTAGAGCTACAATGAAGTAAAAGGAAAAAAAGTTGTCAATACTCCACTCATTATGCAAAGCTTTCATTTAACAGGTCATGGCCAACTGATGAAAAATGTTTGTCTAGTTTGAAATCCAATTAGTTTTCATAATCATTAATTTTTGCTTTCTCCTGTCTGTTTTCACATGGACTTGATTATGAGAAAGTCTCAGTATTGCTTTGACAACCAGTGTAGATATTTTGGATATTAACTGGGCTGTATGAACAAAACAAATGGATCTGATTTTTTTCTCTGGACGTATAAATGACATTGTGAAATTCATACCTAAAGATTTTATTTGACAAACAAACCGCTACATTGACTTTAGTAGTACTGATAAATTGTCATTTTTAGGAAGAAATGGAGACACACATGAGGCTGGGTAATGCAGGAAGATGCTGACTCTGAGAAGAAAGTGAGATCATTGTCCCACTGCTGCATGCAGTTAGTCACACAGCAGGAGTGTTTCAGTTCGTCTCACTCTGCTGTGCTCAGCCTTTCTTTTAAAGGTGTTCGTTGGTCTCTGCTCAACTGAACTGGATTATTTAAAGACTCCATGAAATTAAAAAAGAAGAATGTGGTCTTTAGTATAGCTTTATTAACATAATTAGAGGCCGTCAATATGCTTGTGCACTCTCATAACTTGACAGTTACCCTCATCTTATTCACCACTGTTGAATGAATAATGAATGCAAGATTATATACACAAACAAATCACAGACAATATGTCTGAAAAGAAATAGTATTACAAACGAATTATTTCAGACATTTTATCCATAGTTTGAGATAATACATTAAAACAGATAATATTTACTTAGTTTTTGACTAGTTTCATAGTTTTGATAAAAATATAACGCATCTAGTCCAGCGGTTGCATATGGTCTGGCCACAATGTGTCATATTTCAGCACATCTGAAGCCAAAATTGGACATTGTAACTACTTTCAGTCATAAGTGAATGACTTCTGATTAGTTTTTTTTGGAGATGGTTGAAGGGCAACTTAATTTCCAAAACAATTATAGCATCAAGAAAATGTGCAATGTAATTTCATGCCTAATAGTAATGAAGTTCTGTCTACTAGAGAACGACCGATATGGATTTTTTTAGAGCCGATGCCGATTTTTTTCGGCAGCTTTAGCCGATGACCGATATGCGCTGCCGATTTTCTAGAGCCGATATTTGGAGCCGATACGGCTTTTGCTCCCTCAATTTACATAAAATTTTACACAGTGATAATAAAATATTATGAGTCTCTATTTAACAAAAACGATTTATTTAAACAATAAAATAATATTTAACAATTGTAAACAAGAGGTGGATCAAGTGTTTTTGTTGCATTGTTTCGTTAAGGCAGGATGCCTGTAATTAGCTTACAGGTATATGTCGGCAGTGTATGACGGTTAGTGTAGTCAGTGTACGATACGTGAGTGGGCCATATTTCAGGTAAGAAGAACGCTGTACCAGCGTTAAAAATTCTCGTGCACTCGTGCAAACAGTTCTCATTTAAGTGGAGCAGCACTGTCATACCGCTGTGACAACTGCTCCACCTCACTGACCCAAGACAGACACCCAAACTAAACTTGTGCTTGGTAGCCTAGCAAGCAGACGCTGACAGAAAAA
>JAUMHE010000099.1:2693398-2716665 GCA_032359235.1 Enteromius mattozi | reverse complement strand
CACGCACACCATTTTATCGGTAAAAGGCCAGTTGGATGGAAACAGGCTGGAGACAGCAAATTTCGCAAATACTTTTTAACGCAAAATCTCTTTGTCGATAACAAAACAGTGTACAAACTGGATGGAAACTAGCCTACTGTCATGCACGGAGCGCACTTCTAACGAGCTGATTATCAAAATCAGGTGTGTTAACTAAAAGAGACATGCAAAATATGCAGACCGGAGGTACGCGAGGACTGGAATTTAGCTGTTTTCTCTGAAGCCAAAAAGCCCCTATACTGGCGCGCTTACGTTTTTCGGATGCAGACAAAGCCTCTCACTCACTCAGCACGATTCTTTCGTGCGCAGCGCGCTGTGTCTTCTTCTGGTTTGACAGCAGGTGGCAGTGTTATGGCGCAATACAAGATCAACCAGGCACTAGTGCTGGATACTTTATGTGTCATGTTATCATAAGAGTCCTGTTAATTTTAAATATCATGGTTATCGCCAAAACCGGTATATCGTCACACCCAAAATTAACACAATGTCGATATTTCATGATTTGAATATCACGGTTATCGTCAATACCAGTATATCGCGACACCCCTAGAATGTACAAAACAAACTACTTAAGAAAAAAAAAAAAAAAAACCTTAAGAACTTACCTGTTTCCAAAGCCTGCAATAATTCTGGGGATCCCGTGGAGGTCTGGACAGACCGGTACAGCGGCTCATTCTCCCAGTCTTAAGCACAGGACAGAGGTCAAAGGTCAGGTCTATAATCTGATGCTATATCACGCTAACCAAAATTGTTTAGTAAATTAAACTGCTGGAGAGATAGGGTACATTTAAACATGTACTGTGGTGGTACAAATTTAAGATAATGGTATAAGATGGCAGAAACATTGCATTTTGATGTACACACTACCTTCCAAAAAAAGTTTGAGGTCAGCTTAATTCAGCTGTATCATTATGTGAATAAATAGCATTTTAAAATATCTAAAAATAGGAAATAAAAATGGTTATTTTAAGTTGTAATAATATTTCACAATATTATTATTTTATTTTTTTCTACTGTATTTTTGATCAAATAAATGCAGCCTTGATGAGATCAAAGCCACACTTTTGAATGCCATTATCATTATTACCATGTTACAGTAGAACCTTTCATATGCAGTTAACTGATTCTAGAGATGAGTTTTTTTCTACTTGCAAAAATATATTTAATTTACAATTATGGAAATATACAGCCGCACAGTCAATATACAATTAATAGTGTAATATATGTAAATAGCTTATATATGTAAATGCAAGACTGGTGTCTGACTCTCTCTGTATAGTTAAATTTGATAGGTGAGGTAGACAAGCAAACTCACCCATTCTCTCTAGAGCCTCCGTCAGCCTGACCACCACGGCTGGAGTCTGTTCAGGCAGAGAGCACTGCTCCACAACATCTCCCTTTCCACAGGGGCCTGTCAGAAAGGAGGGAGAGAGAGAGATGATGATGAGAAATCCCACTGGTGAGACCAAATTCCCTGATTAGGTGGCTGCCTGTAAACCCACATCTCATCTCTCCTTAGGGAACAGTCAGCTTGTCATATTCACACAAGCATGGTAGATATACAACATAATACTCAAGTTTCAACCTAACACACATTTAGGTTAATTCAGTAGTTCACATAACCTCTAAAACCCAGACTTAATCTAGTTTATTTAAATTTTTACAATATGAACACATTTTGCCATTTAAAGTTACATTTATGCATTCATTAAGTACAACATTAGTTATTGCATTATGGGCTAAAGTAAAAAAAAATTACCAGTAATATATTTTAAAATTAACTTTCATGACACTCCATTTAAAAATTGACTCAAAAAAAAAGGACTGTGGAATGCAAAGAAGATATTTTGAACAATGTTGGTAAACAAACAGTTTTCCATTTACTTCCATTGTAATTCCATTGTCCATACAATGAAAGTCAACGGGAAGCTAAACTGTTTAGTTACCATTCATTCTTGAGTCCCACAGGAGAAAAAAAAGTCATACAGGTTTGGAATTACACAGGGAAATGATGACAGAATTTTCATTTTTGGGTGGACTATACCTTTAAATGCGGCAAATTCGAAACATTTCGTCCAAATGGGTTTTTAAAATTCAGTATATGGTATGCCCTCCAGGTATGTCCTCCAGCAGAATGAAATACAGTGCATAATGTTTCATATGCATTATTGTCTCTACCCATCTACAGTGTCCTTCCACTGAGCACTGACCTTCTGCTGAGGTTCCAGCTGGGGAGTGCACCCATATATCTCTATATGTGGCCATGTATATGCATTCAGACCACCATGGATAAAATCATGATTTTTAGCATTGACATTTAGTAATGTCAATGACACATTGTCCATATGTGTGAAAGTGAGAAACCTGGCAGCATCCTTCACATAACACCCTGTCTATGTTGTCCTGGAAATACACAAAATTTAAATGTTTCACTTTACAATAAGGTACAGCTGTAAATGCATCATGAACTAACCATGAAAGCAGTTATTATCCTAGGTTTAAGTTTATTCATAAATATACTGTCATCTATGGTTACTCATGTTTCTTCATAATAAATGAATATTAATTTATACTACTTATTATATAAAAAATTAGTTAGTATATGCAGAATTACCCAAGATTAATGCTGTAACGGAAACTTACTGTAAAGTCTAACCTCTTCAAAAGTTTAAGGTGAGGGTGATAAACAAAAGTATAAATTTGCTAACTAAGAAAACATGATGAAGTGTTCCTTTCACACATGCAAATAAAGTCTAAAGGTCATATTATAGTAATGCATCACCCTCGTAACTACATGGAATAAACATGATTTCATCTTGTGCCCAGATATTAATATTACTAACAAAAATATTAACCAACTTATCAATCAATCAGTCAATCACTTTTATTTATATAGCGCTTTTACTAATACAGATTGTAGCAAAGCACTGAACATTACCAAATAGGAGAATAGAGTGATGGTAATGTATAATGACGAGATTAAATTATTTATTTCTGAAATGCAGAGACGGTCTCTGTAATCAAAACGACGATAATCACTAGAAATTAGGTGCCCCCAACTAAGCAAGCCAGAGGCGGCAGCGGTAAGCAACCAAAACCCCATCCGTGAGAGAATGGAGAAAAAAAACCAAGCTTAGTTAGGGCCAGTTCTCAGTTCCCAGCACCTAATTTCCAGTTCAATATTAAGCACATGTCAGATTGTGCAAAGGAGTGTGTAGTGTGTATGTGTGTTAACTTATAATAACTTTTCATTTAAGTTGCTACATAGCAAACTCAAAGCAGGATTTCTTTTACCTCTAAACAGGAAACTTTACCGACATTTACAAACATTATTATACTCATTTACATCAGTATGTTGGTTCCATTTATACATCAAATTTACATTATAGCGAGAAATTTAGATTTTCTGCACCATTGTGTGAAGCATGAGGTCCTTGAAACTGTAGTACTCTTGTAGTGTTGTTTACAGGCTCTTGTGAATTATCTTCAGTGACAACACTAATTAGCACTGATGTGCACCACCCGCTAATGTCTACACAGATACCAATGCTATCTCTCGTTTTTTCTTTCTGTAATTAGGAAATGGCTGTTTATTTAACAGAATCTCACACACAAGCATCTGTTGACAGCAGGAAAAGTTTTTGTTCCCCTGCACGGGTGTAATTGGTGCACTAATCTGCACAGCAGTGGCCCTTGTTCCACCCCGTTATAATTTTCACACGGGAGAATCATGCTACGAGTGGGCAATACTTTTCTGGACTGTGCTGATTTATGTGTTGCTAGTCAAAGGTGCATGATGAAGGTTTAGCTAAAGTGTTATTTAGATCCGACAGGTTAAATCTAACCAGAAGAATCAGCCTTTGCAGCACAGGAACTGGTTAGGGCCATCATTACTTTTGACTTACCATATGCAAATGTGTAAGTTGCTGTGATCTTTTAGAAGTACTATAGATGAAGCTACAGGAACACGAATGGGGGAGATGACAGTGATTAAAAAACAACACAAAAAAACCCAGAAAGATTAATGAAAAGTTCCTCTGAGGCTTTGATGCAGGTGGCACGAAGACAGCGGAGGTTTGAGATTACACACGTTAACTGCGGAGCGCATTGGTATTCCAACAACACGCAGTGCATTTAATTGCTCCACATCCTGCTGGTTTCTCTATGGACCTCGACAAGTGACGCCTTATGAATGAGCAAACAGGTCAGAGCACGATGGGAGGAATCATAATTCTCTCTCTCACACACATGCACACACATGTGTGTGCTCTCCCTTGTCCCTTTTATTTTGGAAGCCTCACATTCCTTAATTGTTGGCCAGCCAAGATTTATAAGACAGGAGATTAATGTGGAGCTGTGTGCAAACTATTATAGAGGAGCTAAATATGTAGGAGTGATATTTTAACTTAGATGGTTAGTTGATGAATTATAGTTGCAGGAAGTATGTGAACCTTTTATCATGGATTTCTGTGGAAATTAGCTTAATGATCTTAATGAATAAGAGACAAACAATAATACATTTATTCTTAATTGAACACAAGTGGAGGGTGGAAGGAGCATGTGAATAAATGTGATTTGTTTAAGCAGATTATGTTTGTCTATTGATGCAAGTGAGATCAAATTTTGTGACCAATTCATGCAAAAATGCATGTTAAATCTGTCTTTTTCCTGTAACTGTATTAAATAAACGATTGCTACAACACACTCAAAAACACTGTGGAAAGCAAATGCTTGAGGCATCGGGAAATCATTTCAGACATCTGATTGGGTATTTTCAGATTGTTTTTTCATGCGTTTCAAATGTCAGAACTCTGCCCTTCGATTTGCACCAGCGTTAACTTGTGTTTACATTTCTGGCACCACACATGTGCGCGGGGACTTTCAGGTTTATATGTGTGCGTGAAAGCGGTCACAGGTTGTTTGGCTTTGTGTAGAAGGCAGTGGGCAAATTTCCTTTCAATTGGAGTGCTACTATGCGTTTGGTGCTTCGATTAACGTCACTGCCAGAAAACATCACTGAGGCAATTTCTCCAAACGTGAGGCACAAGCTGATGGGTGAGAGACAGCAAAGAACAGAGGAACAAGAGGGAAAGGACAGAGCATGGGGAAAGCAATACTGAGAACAGCACCACAGCAACTGATACAACGATGCTGTTGTTTCAGTTTACATGCTACTCGAAAAATTGTATTCAGTACGATCCAAGTACTGCTATATTTCTTCAGAGTCATGTTCAGTAGTCCCTCCTACTGTGAAATCTCATTGGCTTACATAGCTAGGATGCACAATATCATAGTTTTCTGGCCACTGTCTGAGATTTATGAATTCATCTTTATTATTGATATTTTATGATATATATGACAACTAATAATATTCAATAAAAACTAAATATTATTTAACAAATTGTTTACACTTTTTTTTTAATTACACTACTGTTCAAAAGTTTGGAGTTGAAAGAAATTAATACTTTTATTTATCAATGACATTCAATTCATCAAAAGCAAGAAGAAAGACATTAATAATATATATAATTTTTTATATATATATATATATATTCAGCATATTACACATATTACACAATTATACAAAATCTTTTTTAAGGTAAGTGGTTGCAAACAATTAATTTGAGTTACATTTAAAAAAAAATAATGTTAAAAGTTAGTCAGCTAATTTTTTTTTTTTTAAATGCAACTAAAAAAATTATTGCAACCACTTGACTTAAACAAAAATGAATTTAATTAAATTTAATGAATAATTTTGTATTCAATGTAAAATGATTTCTGAAGGTTCATGTCACACCAAAGACTGGTGTAATTGCTCCAAAAAAACAACAACATCAGCGTTGCCATCACAGAAATAAATTACATTATAAATATATTAAAATAATTAAATACATTGTTATTTACAATTGTAATAATATTTCACAGTATTTCTGTTTTTGCTTTATTTGATCAAATAAATGCAGTCCAAGTGAGCATAAGGAAATTTGTATATATAAAACATAGAAAATATCCACAAAATGCACTTATTTTTCAATTATCTAGACAAATGTTCTATAGAACTTCAATTATTGGCATTATTGTACATTATGTGAAATATTTATTGTAATTAATAATAATGATCAGCTTATCGTATCAGACAGAATTCCTACACATGGATGCACCTACATACACACAGTAAATTAAACATCAATCTCCTTCTGATTGGCTGTGTTTGTGTCATGTCATGCAGCAGATTCACATTCAGAGCAAATAAACGAACTGCTTGTCACTGGAGGCTTGTCACATTGTGCTCGCTGTTACATGTTTGCAAGCATTTTTCCAGGTGCTTTGCAGTTCAAACACATGCTAATTAGCTTGCAGGTTACTTAAGACAATCAAAAGATCTGCAAAAAAGAAAGGACAAAGCAAAAATAACATGGCGCTGTTGGTAAAGGACCTCTAGGAGAAATACATCTCTTAATATCTATTGTTGATCCCATTAGTGGCGTTTATGAGTGTAAAGAACGAGACCATGTTAAACTGTGGGGGTGTCGCTGTCACCGTACAAAGCTTGTGTGAGCCCGTCCTAGCAGCTCTGTGAGAACACACGGGCCTATCAGATCTTATCCGTTTTCTATTAAGAGGACAGAAAGCAATTTCTAGGGTTTTCATTGCCCTGTGTGTGTGTGTTTTAACGAGCTCTGGCCACAACGACAGGGAATTACTGAATGGATCAGCACTTCTGCACAAAGCCATTAAGTGTCCAAAGTCGGGGGTCAGCCAGCTGAAAATGTGGGAAACACAACACGTAAGTCTTTATGAACAAACATATTCTCTTACACCTGGCTTCCCTTAAATTAAAATAAATCTTCCTTTTAATTTTCTGACTTGGCTAAGCATATTCAGGACATCGTCAGCACTATTTACAAATTTTCTGCATACATTAACTATTACAATAATTGTCTTTTATTGGCTCATTCCCTTTAAGGGTGCGATACAGTGACCTGCTCTTTCATTATCTTGAGTCCACCTCACACAGAGCAATATATCACAGTGAGCACTAGGGGGTGCCACACTAGCCACAGTGTTTCAGTGATGCAGATATATATGAGCCTTTGTGTGCTGCAGAAGGGACTAAAGTGTGTGGGACTGAACCGAATGCTTTAAAAAAGGACAAAGGAATGGTGAGAGCCACTGGTGGGATCTTACATAAGATTCTGGGAAGATATAAAATGTGAAATACATACACAAACAGAACAAATGCTCAATGTGAACCTTAGATGTATGTCATGCCAAGTGCACAAATGCCAAGGACTTCCCAAAATTATGACTTGTCCCTTGTGAGGAACCCCTTCCAGTGTTGTTATCATAACTAAAATGTTTAAAAATGAATTTCAGTAATTGAAATAAAGATAAAATAAGATAATAACCAAACGATAAAAATGACCCAAAGACACAAGATGCTGTTCAGTTCTAAGTTGTGGGAAATCAGTCTTTGCATTGCCTTCCTTCTGATCCCAACATTAGGAAAGATGAATGGATGAATGGATTTATTTTGTTCCACACCGCTTCAGTAAGAACTCAGTCCTTTGTTTGTTTCATTTTACCATGGACAATTCAACATGGGATTTTCAGAAAGACTGAAACTAAAAGAGAATGCTGGGCTGGCTAAGTAACTGTTTTTATTAAGTGATCACTATAACTTTGTATGTTAAACAGATCATTTGATACGAGTACTTAATGTGTTTTTAACCTAAATCACAGCTGGGTCCATCTGTGAAGGACTGTCAAATGTACACAAGTGTTAGCCAATCATCAGGGTTGCCAGGTTTTCACAACAAAACCCACTACTCAAAACTAGCTCAAAAGCCCAATCATTATTGGGGGGCTTAGACCCACGGACATGAATACAACTCGTGGCAACAGTGTTAAAGTAGCCCAATTCCGTGGGAAAACCACAGACTTGGCAACACAATGACAACCAGTCATAGCAGTGGGCATTTACTTCAGAGTTTACAATCTGCCACGATTATTCAAACAGAGCGTCCTGATGAGGGCGAACAAAAACAGAACAGAAAATAGCCTATTACTTCTAAATGATGCTTTTTGGTGTAAAAATCTGGATAACATTATAAGTGGACCTCAGAGAACAGTACAAAAAAAAAAAAAAGTGTCAAACATTCTGTTTGCTAAATTAAACAACTAGTTTCTTAACTGTTTTTGTATCGAAGGCAAATCAAATAATTTAAAAACAGTCACACAGTGAAGAAAACAGATGTATGTAGTTAAATTTTATGCAGGTTTTCAAAATTAATAGTTTTACAGTTAAATTTAAAAGCCTCTAAAACATTCTCGACTTCTTCAATTGTTCAAATTCTTAATTTGTTCAATTGTTCAAGTTCAAAAACTTTCCCATGGCCCCTTGCTGGTCACAAGTCCCCAGTGTGAAGACATCTGGTCAAGATCCACGTGTGAATATACACATTTTTTTAAATGTCTATCTTTCTCTAAATATATAAAAGAATGACACTCACTACACTGAATCATTACTATAGCAACCAATGTAGATGCAACAGATATTGACTGCACTGTCTGAACAAACGGATGAGATTACATCAGTTGCAGAATGACAGCAGACAGACAGATTGAATTTCGAAATCAAATGGGATTTGTGCGCGCAATCCACACAATACAATCCATAACACAACGCGAAAATAAAGCTCCCGCTTAGTGCCTCTACATAACACACCCTTCATCTCCTTTAAAGTGATGCCACATAGTAAATCAAGCTTTGTACATAAAACCCGGCGCACAATACTTAAGATTCAGACAAAGAAAGCTGATGGTTTTCCAGAATGGAGTTGGAGTATGAGGAGGAGGAGCAGTGGTCAGACAGATGAAGGCTTGCAGCTACAACGGTCCTGCCAAATTGATAAGGGATTAGCCTCTTCCTGTAAATCTTTAGAATGTTTTTTAAGGATTTTGCCTCCTTTTTCTTTTCTCAGTTTCTCTCTTTCACACACAGCTATAACCATTTCCTCCATTGCAGTGTGAAATTGAAACTCTCCCGTTTTTTTTTTACCTGCTCTGCTCCACTGTGTCAATAAGCGCTGTTTAGCCTTTGACCCTGCCACAGGCTAGAGTGATGAAAGAAGTGGACCGGCCAGCTCACACACAAAGGTATACACTCACAAATAACCCCACAAACAAGTATGAACTATGATTCAAATGCAGCAGAATGCGGCTTTCTGATATTCCCCCTGCCGTGACACACACACACACACACACATAGACAGACTCCACAGCTTTTTAATTCCTGCAATCCACATCCTTATCAATCACATGTGATAGCGGGCGCCACCCCCTTCAACACAGGAACGATTTAAACAGCACACTTTCAAACTGCCTCACAAAACAGCATCTTACTCACACACACACACACACACACACTCTGGCCACATTGCGTTTGTAATAATTTTTTAAGATAATGGTGAAAATATGTCAGTGGAAATAATTGAATTTAGATGCACTATCCAAACCAGTTGTCCAGATAGATAGAACCGCCCAGCTCTTCCCTTGATATTGATTATGTGCTCATTGTCTATTCCTGAAGGGATAAAAAAAACCATCACACAAATCAATAGTTCGCACAAATTTTATCAGGTTCACACAGGCAGAGATTAAAATGATTATGAACTGAGGGAAAGTGATGCCAAGAGGGAGACTGTCAATCTATCAAATTTTGAACCATTTCAATAAATTTAAACACCATGAAGAGCCCTCTGGGATAAAAGGGTTAGATTCTCATACTGAATGTGTGATAGTGCTTATCTTGACTGACGTCTGTATTTTATCAACAAACTTATCCTCAGTGGAAAAACATGCTTCTGCCTACACTTTTACTCTACTTCAAAAACATACCTATACGTGCAAATCACTGCAGTTTCCAGGTGAAATTGACACTAGAAGCAGTAACACAAATGTTATTTTATTTTATCATAGTGCATGATTTGTTAATGAATACATTTTGATGATTGTATCACAAGCGTATGTTTTTTCTGGCCTTGTAAACTTGCTCGGTAGCTCACCTGGTAGCATAATGCACTTACAATGTCGATTGACATTAGTAGAAATGTTGTTTATATATTAAATGCGGCAAGTGGCTTTGCATGTAAATAGCCTGAAGCTAGTCTAATAAATGATATTACTTGGCACAAGATTTTTTTTAAATTAGTAATATTAATACATTTCATTATTTATTTATTTATTTATTTTCTTCACATGAGGCTGTAATACGCAAGCTATTTACATATTTCGACTAGGGCTGGGTGATAAAATGACAATACCATACACTATTTACCATGCAAGTTATCATAACATGATAGAGCATTATACTTTCAATGCCACTCACCATAAATTTAATTTCCAAAGTGATGTGACACAGTATGTGCAACAATATTGTTAGCTTTACATTCATCAGCTTTGGAGTGAACTGAATTCACCTTTAGTGGTATTCACTCGACATTTAACATTGAAAAAATGGCACAAAATGTGCAAGAAGCTTTGTTAGACAATTTTGTAGAAATGTTGCCATAGGCATGTTTTTCACATGAGCCTGCGTTAAAAAAAAAAAAAAAAAAAAGCAGTTTCTTCAAAGAGAAAAAAGAAAGAAAAAAAATGTATTGTCACAGTAGGAGAAAAAAGATTGAAGAGAAGGCAGTAGGGAAGAAAGAGGAATGTAAACAGCAAAGGAGTACAGCAGGTGATGGATCCAGGCAAAAGAGAGAGGAAAGTCGCAGTGTGGCCCTCCCAAAAAGATGCCACCTGGCAGGGGCCTGGCCTCGGATGTTTTGCCTGCAGCCAATGACAGAGTCCCACAAGAGGGGCGTAGAGCACATGCCTCTTCAATTAGAGCACTCTATGAGGGAGGAGAATGAGAGGGAGAGGGATAGGGATAGGGATCGTAGTAGCTAAGGAAAGATTTGTGTGTTGTCAGATGAGCGGTAAAAGAAAAGGGTTGATGAAAAGGGAGAAAACAGAAATGAAAAAAACAAAACAGACGAGGGCTGTAAGTTTATACGACTCAGGTTAACATGTCATTAAATAAAAGTCTACAGCAAATGGTATTACAGCTTTACTGGTTACAGTGTACATTGAGCTTGAAATAAAGAACTGCTTCTTATGTTAAAAAAAAAAAAGAGAAAAAAAAACTGTGTAAAAAGGACAAAAAAATAGCAGAGCCTTAGAGGAATCTTTATATAAGTGTACATTTGATGAGCGATGGTAAATACACACCTGCAGTCATTGTATATATATTAAACATGGCATGTAAACAGCCTGAAGCTAGTCTAATAAATTTATTAATATTACTTTGCATGCAATTTTTTTTTTAAATTGGTAACATTAACACATTTCATTATTTATTTAGTCTTTTTTTCTTCACTTGAGGCTGTAATATGCAAGCCATTTCCATACTTTATTTCAACTAGGGCTGGGTGATAAACTGAGAATACCATACACCAATGACAAAATGTAATTTTTTAAAAAGAAATAACAGTCATTACATTTTTTTTCATCTCTCTTTTTTGTCCATACAATAAAATTCAACAGTTTTCAATTCACACAAACTATCTGTTGTGTCGGGTAACTAGATCTAGTCTTTGAATGGGGGTGTCTGAATCAGTGTCCACAATGTGGAAGTCGTCCATCCTTTGCAAAGAGAACATTAACGCTCACTTACTGCAGGACCCTTAATGAGCTATTAAAGACCTCCTTACTACCATGAGAGAAACTAAAGTGTGTGCGCTGCAAATGTATTCATTCATGAGTGTCTGACCGCGGCCTACTGAGGCATGCATAATTAATAAGAAAAGGGAGATAAAAGCAGACTGAAGTTATTTTTCTTGATGTAAATGTGTGTGTGTTGCCCGTCAGCACCTATATATGTGCCTCCCCAGCTTGTGGCTTTCTGTGCATGTGTGTTTATGCGAGTGTTAGAGGTAAGACATAGCATTCCTCAGAGTTATTGCCATTCTAAAGTAAGACGAGACAAATAGACGGCAAATGTAGGCCAACTCTTTCCTGCTGGCCACTAAATATTTATCACATATTAAACATCCAAGGCTCACAGATTCATATTTCACATGAAGTACAGACAAATACTGCTCTAGACTGCGTTTGAGAGAGTCAGGAGATGTAATTTAAAATGAGCATGTAACTGAAAGATTGGAAAATGAGAAGAAATGAGAGATATGTGTGTGTGTCTGCACGTGACCAGAAGAAGACTAAACTCATCCGCTTCTTCCGCCCATCCCCATGGGTGATCAGCTATGCAATGACCAAATCTAATGCATAACATACTGTCCCTAATCTACACGTCACACAATTCAACAGATTGAAAGACGAAGGGCTTTTATCCAACTGAATGTAAATGAAATGAGAATACACAAAGGCAACCTTGAAAACTGAGGGGCATTTCATGCGCGCTTTCAAATCTCTCTCTATACTCAAGGAAGAAAAAAAAAAGAGCTGACTGAGGGGACATTAAAATTCATTCTGTTCTTCCCTTTTCATAGTTTTTTTATTTAATTTCTTTACCAATCTCACTGTTTGAAAAAGTTGTGGCTTTGTGGTCGAGCAACAATGGATCCTTTCCTCGTGCTTCCAATGCCGTTTCATCCATTTGTGGCATTAATTCTACTTCTTTTTTGTCTGACTATATACTCAAGGAAGTCTTTACCATTTCAAACTAAATAATAATTAATTATTCAATTAGTTAAAATCAATAGTAAAGACTCATACTAATCTTTACTGATCAGAAGGAATATCGGATGACTGAACATATTTTATGATCTCATTCACAAGAGAATTAACATCCTTTTTCCTATAACAAGAAACCTTCAAACTTCAAAAGGCACCATTAGGGAAAACAGACCAAAGGGAGTTAGTAAGAGGTTGTGCAGGGAAAATATTGTACAGAAGTGTGTAATTCTCAACAGATATGTCACTTTAAACACTGCTGCTGTTATAAATGAATTAAAGTGACATGATTGACAGGATATCTCCGTTGTAAATCAAACTCAAAGTTACAGCGCTTCACAAAGAGCTCAGAGAGACACGAAAGATGGTGTGATGTGTGTGTGTGTAAGTTATAACACACATCACCTACACTGGAGAACAGACACAGAAAACTTAAGTAACTATATGAATGTTTGTTTCATGACAATTTCAAAGTGAAATGTCCAGTGATTTGTGATAAAAGTGTGTTCAATTTTATACAAAACCTACAGTATGAACTGTTTAACCTATCAATTAGTGAGTGGTACTAAAATGTCAATGGATAAAAATGTATACAAACCATTCCCTAAACCTAACTAACAGTGTTAACAAAAGCAAACATGGGAGAAAAACAGAATTGTGTATTTATCATGACTCATATTTGTGTTTTGAGGTCATGACATAGCATTGTGCCATGCAAAATAATCTTTATTAAGAATATGCATATTTTTGGAGTTTAGCAAAAATATAGGTAAAGGTACAATCTTCCAATGAGCCTTGCAATAATGTCTTAATTAAAATTGAAATTAACATTAATAATTAACATTAATTAAAAATGCAGGTTAGTGTATCACTTTGGTTTAGTCAATTAAAGTCAATCAAAAGACAATCCAAAAACAATTTTTGTTTGTGTGTGCTTGAGGACAATTGTTTCCAAAAGGGTCCTTGAAGTCAAAAACAAATCAATAAATGAACGAAATCTATATATAAAATTTCATTAGCTTAAAACCTTTTTTTAATAATATAAAAACTTATTTAGAAATCATCTAGGCTGACATGACATGGAAATTAAACAAATATATTGACTCCTAAAACCATTTTTTTTGCCAGCTCATCAGACAAACTAACGTAATATCACTGAATTATTATTAATTGGTGGCTTGTCTCAGCTAACGTTGACATATGCAATTCATTATATATTGATTAATAAATAAATGAATCATAATTATTGTAACTAAACAGATTCAAGACAATAGAAGTATAAAGAAGCAAATATTTCCTCATTTATAGAGCAAAGAGTAAGTGTGTGTGTGGTTATGCTAGTACATCTCTGTTAGAGTCCCAGTCTCTCTCTGTGAAAGCTACAGACAGAGACAGATCACCGGTGACCTCCATCACAGCTACTGACCCAATCACTCTGAGCAGAGAAAAAGACAGAGAGAGCGAGAGCGAGATTGGATATGGGGAGGGGAGATCTAGCATGTCTGAGTGTCTTTTCTTGACCCCCTACCTCATCTCCAGCTGTACATCACAGATTGCATCTGCTTAGGGGGCTTTCTACACACGCTCAGAACGGTGACTTCCCACATGATTTACCGTTCCTTATCATACACACCTGCGCTAGGTAACCCATTAGTTGTGCCCTATCTTTTGTGTAGATGCATTGTCTATCCCCGCGTTGGCCAACAAACCCGAATGGATAACACGGCACAGCTGGCCGTGATGAGAAGGCCTGCGCATTAGAATAATTGAGAGGGAAGAGAAATGAATGAGAAAAGAGCAAGGGATGGGGCAACTGGAACTGGTGCAGATGTGCAGTTCAAGTCCATGTGTGCGGATGACACTTCAGAGGCCAAGGTCCGCTGGGAAAGCAGTGCGTGTGCGTTTGTCCTGATTAGTGCACAGCAGATGTGCAATAGTAGGGAGCACAAAGCAAGCTGAGAAAAAAGGTCCCAGCAAGCCTGTCATTATATTCCAGTACATCTTTCTCCCTCTCTCCATAGAGAAATAATTATGCTAACAGTTGTGGCCAATACACTGTGGCCTCTTTAACCTCAACAACACATCTCCCAGTGTCTATTCAAATAAACATCAATGCCAGTTATTGTAGTGGAAACTCAGGAAACCCCTGTAATAATAGAATTTTACAGTGGAGTATCTGTAATAAATAAGTAATGTTTACATATTAACATAATATACACTTGGGTTCAAAGGTTAGAAAACATAATAAACTAGTTAATACACACACACACACACACACACACACACACACATATACATATAAAACAATCTTATTAGATGCTGAATCCAAAATTTGGATCATAAAGTGTAAATTAATTTAAATTAAATCTTAATTAATCAAAGATCTAAATAGTTATAAAAAGTAGCAGCATTTAACAAATACATACATATGCAGTATACATACAGGTGATAACACAGAAATTAATTGTCCATTCAATCTATTTTGCTAACTTTCCCCAAAAAAACTGCATTCATGGAAACTGATGTCTGATGAGTCCCCAAAGCTGGATGAAGAGATGAGATATTGAGAGTTTTTTTTTTTTTTTTATTGTCTGGGATAAGAGATGGATAAACTAACAAAGCAAGGAAAAAGCCCCATCATCATCATCATCTCACAGCTGTTTTCTGCTGTAATGCAGCTGTTTTAAAGCCACAGCCTTAAGGGTGCAGCACAAGCTGTAATAGAACTGGGGAAAATAACAACAGCGACAACAGAAAAGAAAATAGTTTGGCTCAAACTGAAAACTGAAAATCAATTTTAATTAAATAAATAGGTCGACATAGCAGTTCTTTGAAACAGGGTTAAAGCAGGACCTTGGCCTCCCTGCAGTGCCATATATACACAGAATGTTGTAATTGATCATACTTAAAGGGCACAGCAGGCATTTTTCTATGTCCAAGCCACACTAGACAAATGAAACACATGTTTTTCTTTCTGTTGTGTGTATGTGCACACAAATGATGAGATGGTGAAAGCTACAATAGTTTCAAGTAAAACTAATACTATATAGTTATTGTCTTATAAGGCCTGTTCATCTAAAAATGAAAATTGGCAGAAAATGGCCTCACCCTTAGGACATCCGAGATGAGTTTGTTTGTTCAATGGAGCAGACTTTTAGAAATTTAAAACTACAGCACTATGGATCCTCTGAATGGGTGCTGTCAAAATGAGTGTCCAAATAGCTGATAAAAGCAACACAGTAATGCACAAGTAATCCACATGATCTTGTGAAGTGTAAAGAAAGTGTAAAGAAACAAATCTAAAATTAATTAATGAGGCATTTTAACTATAAAGTGCAACTATTATGGATTTTTGAAAATTACCTTTCTTGCAGTGTCTAACACAGTTCTAAGTGAATGAAACATCCTGCAAAGTTTTAAATCTGAAAGTGCAGAAAAAAAAGGAGTTGACTCTGAATCATTAAAATGAGTCATTTTTAAAATGAATCCCAAGCCTTTTCATGTTGAAGTCAACATTAAACATTAGCATATTGCCCGCCCACTTGTTGCGTGCACAGATCAGGGAAAACTTGATTTTTGCATTGGTCTGAATGAAAATGCAAATTCATTCTTTGCCACTAGGTGCTGTTAAGAACCTCACAAATACTAGCAGATTAGTGTCACGCAAAGGAGGGGTTTGAAAAAATGAATTGTTGAACGAATTGTTTAAGAAATGTTGGGCAAATAATATTATAAAAAAATGAAAGTGTTTACTGACCTTGCATGCATGTCAACGTGTTATTGGGAACTCCCAAAACCAAAATATGAACCTTTCATAACCTATAATAAGGGCATTTTAAACTCTTACATCTGACTACATTACTATAATCCATAATAGCAGTGAAAATGATCTTGAATTTTTATTTCATCAGCCGTTTGAACTTTCATTCTGACGGCACCCATTCATTGCAGAGGACCCATTGGTGAGCAGTAGGTGAGTAGTAGGCTACTATAATGCTTAATTTCTCAAAATATGTTCCAATGAACAAACAAACTCATCTACATTTTGAATGAACAAATGAAACATTTATAAAGTGCATTTTAGATAATGTACACCACCACCAGTGTGCAGGTGGAGAGAGGAGAGAGGAGCGTGGATGGCCTCAGACTGAGTACATTTTCAGCAAAGTTTCTATCTGGAGTGAAAAAACTGCATCTCACTCCATAATGCATCTCAAGTCATCATCACGTAATGACCAATAATGGGTTGCTGTCATTAGGATATTCTGCCTAATAATCAAAATTATTTTGTACACCACAACATATACAGGAAAATAGTTATTATGTTACAATATAGGGTTACTGCACGAGTAAATGTGTTGTTTAGGATATATTATGTTAAAATACGCAGACCACCCTGTTATTCTGCAGCACTGCAAACAAAGCAGCTTGGAAGTCTGTTTGCATATAGAGGTTAATCTGTGACATTTAAATATTGTGAAGGTCAAATGTCTTTTTTTTCCAACACCAGATAAATATTTTTATAGATTTTCATACATTTTAAATGTTAAAAGTCACCATCTGCACCAGGCAGGAACCATGTTAGCAATTTGTTTCAAGTGTACACACACACTCTAAAAATAACATCATAAAAGCTGGTGCATTTAATTATGTTTACAGTACTTCAGCATTCAAATTAATATTTTTTTTTTCTTTAGTTCGCATTTTTTGCATCACATTGTGATAACTAACAATACCTGTAGGCGCTAATTATTAGTTTGGCACTCCGTTGAAGCTACAGCATTCTCTTGGGGTTAGAGAGATATGCAAAACAAGTGAAAAAAAAACATATCTTTGCTGGGGAAATTTAAATAATTGATAGATAGGATCTTAACAAGTGACAAAGACTATAGAAAGCACTCTGCATTATCGCATTGTGTTCTGCTGCTGCAATTAAAATATGTCCACACTGTTAAATATGGTGTCAGCTTGAGAGAGGCAGCAATTACTTAATAAGCTCTATCTGCAGTATGAAGGCTTAGCTAAATGAAGTCCTAATATAATTGAACAAGACACATGATGTAAATTAATGTATAAATTAACCTCACACTAATGGTCAAATGTTTGAAATAATTAAGATTTCTTTTGTTTTATTTTTGAAAGACGTCCCCTATGCTTACCAAGCTTGCATTTATTTCATTAAAAGTATAGTACAAATAATAATATTATGACTTATTATTACAGTTTGAAATAACTGTTGTCTATTTTAATATATTTTAAAATGGAATGCATTTCTGTGATGACAAAGAATTCCTATCTATTAAATGCTCAGAATGAGATCCAGGAGAATCAGAAGATAAAACAGTTAAAGATTAATAGCAGTTATCAGTAAGAATCCATGGTGTAAATCATACTTCCCACCGGTAAGAGAAGGATTAATCAGTTTAAGAAGCCTGGAAATGGACCGGAAAATTGTGCTAAATTAGACATCACTTTTGAGAGGTTCTGTGTGCGCTGACACAGAATCCCTGTAGGGCAGATGCCATTTACAGCCACCTTTGTTCTAGAGCTCAGATCATATACAGACACTAGAGAATCTATGTATGCTGCAAGTGTGTGTGTGTGCATTAGCATGTTTCTGTGAGGGATACTGATTACCATCCTGCTCCACATGTCTTCACTTGTCATTCACTTGTTTTCCTGCTCTACCGTCTCAGCTCACTCTCTGAAGTTCTGCTTCCTTTGTCACCAAGCGAGCCGTTGCACCTCTTTCTTCTCACTTCCCTTTCTAATCACATCTCTGAAGGACACTTCCATCAGCTTACCACCACCTCAACCTCCACCTCTGAATCATACATGATTCTAAGCTTTCTAAAAATGAATTACTCACTAGTAGTGGGGGGGAAGAAAACAGGCAGGGATGATGATGATAATTATAATTACAGAAAGTACCTTTACGGGTGTCTTGAAATGTGTGTTTAAGTGTGTATTTGTTTGTGTTTTGGTTCCAGAAGTAATTCAAATGTAACAAAATCTCCCTTAAGGGATGTTCTGAGAGACAGAAATGATTCTTACATTTTTAAAACTTATCCATGACACATTAAACTTTTACATTGTCACAAAAATGTTTCAAATAAATGCTGTTTCTTAAACTTTATATTCAGACCTCCAGAAAAAACAAACAAAAAAAACAAAAACAAGCAGATATAAAAATAAGAAGGTTTCTATGAAAATATGTGATATACTATAAGTATTTTATGTTTTACATATTTAAATAAAACGCTAAAATAATTATTTATTTTCTATTTCTAGCCCCCTAAAGATTTGGAACTGTAATGTGGGCTAGCATGGGGTGAGGGTAATTTAGCCAATGCCAAAAATCTCTTTCTGCTCTCTTTTGAAGCCTGATGAATGAAGACAGGATTGTCAGAGTGAAGATTGCTTTGTTACACACTGCCCCTCTCATTCCTTTGATTAATACAGAGGTGAGCCACAGAACAAGGGATGAAGGAGGCATAAAGCAACAGACAGTGTACACTGACACCAGCAATCCTGTTTAGAAACACAGTGGGTTTGCAAGCAGTGCATAAAATGTCTCCTGTGTAAACTGAACACACACTGAGATGTACTGTAACAATGCACTGGCATTTCCATCCACTCAGAGACGCTTGCAGGTGCGCACACAGCACACACACAAAGACATGTGGCCACACATAGAAAGACGAACTCCCTTAGAGCGCAAAGACAGATTCATCAGGAGAGCAACAGAGAAACGAAGCATGAGCAAAAAGCAATTAAAAAAAAAACTCTTCCACGGCCCCACCTGTTTCATATCAGACAGCCCACTCGCTCACTCCTTCTACCCTGGGACGCTTGTTCTCCCCGGGGAGAGGAGACCGATTAGAGAAATGCCACCACAGTTTATTAGTACTGACTTCAGGATTCACTCTTAACTGCGCCGATCATCTTCCTTATAATTAAGATAAGATCCAACGGATGTTGTGATCCATGCTATTCATTTCGCTCTCTCCTACGGGTGCCTTGTTTCTCTTTGTCTCTCCCTTGTCATCTCTCACACACATTCACACACCCTTTCATCAGAACGCTTCATATAATTTGTGATGGGTTACAGGGGTGACATGTGATTACTTTTTTCAGAGGCACCAGTGGCACTAGTTTCAAATAACAGGAGAGGACTAGATTACAGGATATTTAAAGTCAATTATACGTGGTTGTATGTTGTGGACCCATCGAAATAATGTGTTAAGTAGATAAAACTCCGATGAATGACTGCTAGTAGACATTGACAAGTTACTTACGGTTAGTAGAATGTCTAAAGTGGACTATCAAACTAAATTGTCATCCATTATTTATTTATTTGATGGCAAAGCTGAATTTTCAGCAACTATTTTTAAGTGTCACGTGATTCTTTATAAATTATTGTATGCTAATTTGGAGTTCAAGAAAAATTTACAATTATTAATCAATGTTAAAAATAGTTATGATGCTAAAATTATTTAAATGCAGCTTTAAAATCAGAAGTGCACTCAAAAAAAAGATCTAGAAACAATTTTCTTTCAAAACTGTTAGGAAATTTCAAAATATAATTTAAAAGTAAATAGCAAATAACACTGAATAAAACTCTGAAGACTGAAATTGTATTTTCTTGTAAAATGCACCCCAATAATCTTTCATTTATAACTTATTTATTTAGAAGTTTCTATGTGGGTTTTAAAGAAAGAGTATCATGACATTGACCCTTTTAAATGAATGCTTTTTAGCCTTAAATGAAGACGCAACTTAAATATCAAATACTTTTTTTGTTGTTGTTCGTTTGGATGGTTTCATATAAAATCCTTGCTTCTGATGGGCATTAGTGTCAAATATTGGCAAAGCAATAAGCATTCAATTCATTCGCAATTGCTTACATTGCTTCCACTTCCTCTGACTACAATACCATCATATTAGAATGATGTATATGACAGAAACCTATGAAATGCAGCCAGTTCAATTAACAGCCTCATTTTATTACATGTTCTCCCCCTCTTTCTCTGAAGCAACTCCATTTGATGACCTGATAATAAAAGCAAAACGAATTCAAAGGAATACTCCTCCAGAGAAATAGCCGTAATGCTTTTGCTAACATCCACATTTGAAATGACAGAATGGTTTGCAGCACTTGTTTTCCATCTCTGAACCATCAAAGCATCTCTCTATTGTTACCTTTCCACCACAACGCAGCGACAAGGACTTCCACCGCCGAAGCGGAAACAAAGAAATCCCATTTCTAGCTCGAAAATGTGCGAGAGTGAAGTCAAAATAAACATCTTATCACAACAATGATGTAAAAACCAAACATATGAGTCTGGAAATGGATTTAGAAAATTCACAGTTTGGACGCTCAGATAGGCAGCAGCTTCTGAACGCAGAAAAATAATGGTGAAATATGTGGGAGATGGGGCGGATAACATTTTATGGTTTGAAAAAGGCAAGTTAATCCTTTTTTTTTTTTTTTTTTACTATAGGATTCACTCTATTCTCACAGCTAAAGGACAAACATTGGAAGATATGCTTATCTCTGGGAATTTGGGAGTAGGAAATGTTCCTGACATTTTTCTTCATAGGCCTAGATTCTATATGGTTAATGCAGTCAACAACAGACCTGTATTTTGAGCACAAACGAACTACAATTAAATTAAGCTATCTTAATCATACCGCAACACATTCTGTCACTTTAAAAAGACAGAAGGACTACTAATTGGTCACAGTTGTGTGGTTGAACAGTAAAGACTATGTAATTAATGACAGTTTCTCAGCGTAAACCTACATTAAAAATCGACCCCCAACCTTCCATTCTCAAACTCAAATATTGTTATGCATTTCATTTTGTCACTTTGATTGGAGCCCTTCTTTTTTTCAGGTGGTGTTTACCACTAAGGGACATAAATCATTGGTCGGACAGCAAACAAAGAGGGCTATATCTCTCTCTCTCTCCACACTCCTTTCAACCAAGTGATTAATGGAACATAAAACACATTCATCATCACTAATGTCGTTTTCCTTAAGACGCAATTTGTGCTGACCCAGTAAGGGAAAAAAAAATAAAGATGTGAGACCACATCATCAGCCAGAATCAACAATCAAATACAGAAATACAAAAAACCATCAGTGCATGTTCATGATATGTAGGGGGGTATTCCTTTTATCCATCCATTAAACAGTTATTAGGGCTGGTTTTGGTTGATCATCTCAACAATTTTCAGCATCCATTGCAGAACTCATTATATCCTCACAGTTGGACATTTAGGTGCGAGCTTGACATCTGGACACGCTTTGTTGCTTTGACAGAGAGGAGGGATGATCATTGCAGCCCAGAGTGTTTGAAAAATGTAAAACAGACACAGCTCTCCTATGTTCTTGTGTGTGCATGTGCATACAGTGACATAGTTTCTGCCTTTTCGCTCTTTCTATGCCTCTCAAAGGGCAGTTATAACTAGGCTGTCATGGAAAGGACTGCACTATCCATTAACCTCTGGCCTCGTGCCCCCCGCTGCTGATGGAAGACATAACCTGCATTACAGGGGTCACTTCCAGCTGCTGACACTCACTCTCTCGCGCACAAGGTGTCCACTCTAGGTTTCTGTGCTCTTTCACTAGGTCGGAACTCTCTAACAAAGAAGAACAGTGAGCCCACCTATAGAGAGACAAAGATAGTTTTCAGCTCTCAACACTCTACCTGCTACCTGATCCTTAGCAGCTCCAAATCGAATGGAAAAATAACTAGAGGTGCACAACCAGATCATAAATCACTAAATCTGCGAATAGATCTAAGATTAAAGACCAATCACAATCATTATGCAAATATTACAATTAGATCATTGCAATCTGTTACATTTTGAATGAAGATGATTGCATCATTGAACATCAGGTATATAATTTTAATAAGGTTTTTTAAACAGCTTTAAATCTACAAAAGAATGAAAGAAAATACAGCAAAAAAAAAAGCAAGAACAGATACACTACTATTCAAAATTCTAAAGATTTTTTAAGCAAGTTAATGATTTTATTCAGCAGGGATGCATACAATTGATCAAAAGTGAAAAAGGCATTTATGATGCTACAAAAGATTATGAAAAAAAAACAAAAAACATTATTTTATTTTATTTTTTAAATCAAATAAATGCAGCCATGGTGAGAATTAAAGGCTTCTTTTACACACAGACACGCACACAAAACTGCACAACTCTACACTTTTGAAAGTTAAGACTGAAGTTATCTATAAAACAAGAGTGCTTCTCATTTAACACCCAGTCATTCAGTTGTTTTTTCCCTTACTTTGAAGACAGAACTTGAGTCGTCATTAAGAATTCAGCCCATGAAAAACTAATGTGGCATGGGGGAGGCTGCATGCTTTATCATGCATGCTTTTTCAGTCTGAGATAAGAGCGCTCTGAGGTGGCAGCATTGCGTTGGGGGTTTAGACATGTACATACAACACAGCTGGACCTGAT
>JAUMHE010000099.1:2657937-2693298 GCA_032359235.1 Enteromius mattozi | reverse complement strand
AAAACTAATTATATATATATATGTATATATATATATATATATATATATATATATATATATATATATATATATATAAACTGTAGTAAATGCCTTGGCTCTTTTACAAAAATTGCCTTTTTAATACATTCACAGTAACATAGTAAGTCCTCCCTTTATTCTGAAGCTGTTTCAAACATTGTGTCATATTCTAGCTCTTTCATGACCTCTGAAACCATGTTTCCACACACCACACCAATATTACACACCAAAACAGCACTACATGTCCTATTATTTTTTGCCCTTGTATGCAATGCTGGCTCGTAATGCCATTACCTCACACAAAGACTCAGATTCAGTACTGTACTTCTGCACTGACCTGTCCCAAACTAATGATAAAAGGTGAAAGTGCATCGAGAAGGGCTTTGAATCTGCTGATGGTGTAAAGTAAAAACGAATGCCAGTCAGAAACAGACAAATGACAGACAGCAATGCAGGAGAGAGGTCAAGAACAATTGTCTGCTGTTCAGTGCTGCCCACAGACTAGTTCCTCATTATTCAGTATTTGGTAATGCTTGAGGCAGTTGGTAACAGTTGTTGTCTAACCCCAGAAATGCTCACGTAACATTTTTCTTCCCCATCTCCTACATCATCAGCATCCGTCACTCACTTTAATTGGTTAGTGGGAAGAAATAATTGCAGCAATTAAAGGCCAAACACTTTGTGCCTAGATTATGCTTGAATCTCTCTATTTGGAATTTTCTGTATAATTGTTTTGGCCAATAGGAAATGATTAGGAGATAACTAGAGCTGTTAGGGTCAAGTCAATACTATTCAATCACCTAGTCACATTATGATTGCTCAAAACAATCTCCTGGCAGTACTTCCCAAACCTTTACATGCTAGTATACAGTTAAAAATGTATAATCATAATGTTTGAGTGAAAATTTTTCTGTTTTAAATTTAAAAGGAGCATAACATACACAGTTTCACCCAATCTTTTCCTTACAACCAAAAATGCACTTCTTTGGAAACATAGGCCTATACTTCCCTTGCGAGTCCCGTGCAGTGTAGCCCAATAAAGCGCGTCAATGAGCGCGATCATGCTCTTTCTGCTCTATGCCTAAGCGGGCGTGTGCTTCCGGGAGAAATGCCCATATAATGAGTTCCATCCTCGACTACGTCATGAGGACCAATGATTGAAAAAAACTCTCAGAAGCGTATACAAACTCGGAAGTAAGATTTTTGGCACATAAATACTCTGTAATGTTAATTAATTTGATTAATTCAAAACACCACTAATGTATTTAATTGTTTAACAAACTGTTCGAAAGACTCAGAGTTACTGGTTTGAATCTGTCTGATAAATCCTTCATTGCCAACTTTACTAATTCTGTCAGAGAGGCTTTTGAATCAGTTCCATGTGAACGCAGAATTAGTAGCATATGTCAAAGCTGTGGTATGTCAAGAGGGAATATGCAAATGCAAGTTATGAAGACCAACAAACTGAATTTGAGAACTTTTAGTTCAAATTTCCTGGCATAAACACACCTGTTTGGATTGTTTTGACAACAGTGAAAGTATCTCTACTTTTTTGAGTGTTCAGCAATTTGATATCTTCCATTTAATTCTGAGGCCCTTGGGCATCATGCCTAAGTTTGTCAACTTACCGTAATTCTGTGATTCAGTGCTGTATCACATCAAAGCAGGTTCACAGACTTCTCACACCATTTTCTAGAAGCGCACAGTTCTACATTCCAGTGACATTCTAATCACTGTAACCTGAATATCCTTTTCAGAGAGAGAAATAGCCTTCTTCATCATCATCAGGGTGCAATGTGGATCTTGTCCTTGGGGAGGAATACAGTATTCGCTTATATCCAAACCTGTTCACCTTCATATCTGCCACAGTTCCTCCTCTAGGCTATTCCGACACAGCCGGGGAGAAAATTGAGCTGTAACTCATCCTCTGCTCAGAGCGCAAGAACAGGTTTGTCAAACCAGTTAGACTGATTATGGAGTTTCTTTCCAAGATTGGGTTTGTGGGTCGGTTCACTCACAGTGCATCTGGACCTTTGACCTCTGCGCAAGATATGTAATGAAATTGAAAGATTGGCTTAAAAGCACAGAGGGGTGAACAGGGTTTTATACCTTGCATGTGGGAACATTCCGATATGGGCAAGAATTGTCATATGAAATACAGCAGTTGTTTACTTTTTTGCCATATAGTATTAAAAAAGAAGAAGAAATACAGTATTTAGGTTCATATATTTTATTGGGTTATAAAAAGTATAGAAGTTACCATGACAACAAACAACAAAAAATACTTCTATTTCGATTACTTAATTTCAAAATGAACTAATAGATTATTAAAATCAAAAGTTAAATCTGTTAATATAACATAATAGACTGAGATAACATGAGCTATCAGTTGTATTTTAGACAGCAAACTTTATTGTAAAATTTTGCCATGACAAAAAATTTTAATCAAGTCAGTGCTCCCAAGAATAAACTGTGTCCGAGTGGTATTTAAGCTACTAATTTAATGTGTTACAATTTCAATGTTCCATGCTGTTTGCTGACTCCAACATTTCCACAGATACATAGACACAGAACACAGCTCTTCACTGAAGCATATCTTCCCCAGTTGAAGCTCACACCATTAAAGTCCTTGCATTGTAATTATGTGAATTACATTACTGATTTTATTACAAGACCCAACCTAAGCTGCAAATGTGTCCTCTTAAGTGGAGACTACAACAGCAGAATGAAGAGATCAAGGAAAAAGGAGGGCAAAAGGCCCACCATGGGTACACCAAGAGCATTAGCCAAATCTCATAAGAGCAAGCTATGAGGGGCTGAAGGGATGTGCAATCAATTCCACTGCACTCGCCCTCCGGCAAGCCGTTAAGGAGACATGTGGATTGATCTGGCCATGACTGAGGCGGCCGCCTGCAAGAGGCCCAGAGGTACACTGTGTCATCTGTTTATGTGATGTTGCGAGTCATAAGAGTCAAGTTCCCATTCAAAAGCTCCCCAAATTAAACAATTGCTCCTCTTAACCTTTGTAGTTGTATGCAGCATGCGTCAGGGTTTATGTACATTGCATATCCCTCAGGCCTATTCCAAAGTGTTCTGCACAAGAAGATCAAGCCCATTTAACCTAGCAAGGTCTGCGGTAGTTCAATGGGAAGCGCTTTTCAATGGGGCTGAATAGAAAGGCAGCCTCTGGAGAAATCAAATCTGCATCAACGCAAGGTTCTGCCACTTTGTGTGTCTGAAAACATAAAGGGCAAATGGGACAGTCCAGTCCTGATTTGTAGAGAGACTATACAGGGTCATCTGCGAATCAATACTATCCTTTTCCATTAACATCCTCAATGTTCTGTCTCCCATCGCTTTTGGCTCATTATAAGCTATTGGCTTGTCAAGGAGGCATCGGTACTGTAGTTCGTTATGGCCCTTGAGGTTACAAGAATCGTGTTCATGCAAAGGATGCACGTCTTCTGTCCGTGTTTGTCAGTAAAAACGATTCAGCAAATACAAAACATTCTGTTCCTTAATTAACCTTTTTGATTTATTCAGTCTCTCTCCATTGAAAGCTTCCCATACATCTTTAAAACACTCTTTGTCCTCACAAAGGCTGACAAGGGAAAGAATTATAGAGACTACATTCACCTCAGGTCACTAAATGGTGGCTGGTGTGGCGGCAAATTATGACCCTTTTAGGCTTCGTCAGGCAGATCCACACATTCAAGGTCAAGTCTAATTTGCTATGGAGGTTTTTTTTAAATATTCATTGGTGACCCCAGGAGTTTTCCTGTGAGCCCCCGCTCTCTCGGGGTGATCGGTTCCCTTGTTAGTCACCCTGCTGGAATTAAGTGTTTGGCTTGGGGCATGAATGAAAGACACCCATCGGGGTAAACGTTTAATAACATGGTGTGTAAAAGGACATAGGACCATTTAGAAGTACAGGAACTGAGTCCACTTAAGAGTTTAGTCAACGTAAAGGGATTTACACGAGTCGTCTTCCTTGAGCAATTTGCATTTAAATTCAGTGTGGTTTCAATGCCAATTAAGATTTGGCCCGAGGAGACCTTTTTATTTTATTTTATTGATGCGTATAACAGTGAGCAGTGGTTTTTACTGTGCGTGTAAGCACCTGGAGTCATGTTCCAGGCCTGGCTGTCTTTTAAGCAAGACATGCAGGCTTTATTAGGAGGTTTCAGGGTAGCGAACACCTCTTTAAATGGCACTAAATGGCAATAAACCCCAGTAGACCCTAACAGAGCTTATATAAAGGCCACATTTTGGCCCTTTTCGGGAGAAGCTTGAGTTATATATTGAGCATACAATGTATGGTAGAAACCATTAATAAAAGATTTTTGTGCATTTATTCAGCATAATGAAATGCATGGAATTCCAAATGTGCTATAATGGATGTAAGACACAGAGGACCAAAATGTACACCATTTGAAATGCATTATATTTCACTTTTAGGGTGAGTTCCCCCCAAAATTTGAATTTTCATGCCATTTAACTAAACCTTGTGTTGTTCCAAGAAACAGCTAAGATGTTAAAATATCTTCCTTTCGGGATCAACAGAAGAAAGCCATACAGGTTTGGAACAACATGAGGATGACTAAATGATCACAGAATGTTCACTTTTGGGTGAACTATCCCTTTGAGCCACACTTAAAATGTCAGAGTATGAAGCCTTTCGTTTATAACCAACTGATCTCAAGGTTGTTTCTAATGAATGTATGAAGCCACCTCTGCTCAAATTCAATAGAAATCTCATATATACACCTAGGTAATTAAAGAAAGATGTCTACTAATAAAATAATAAAAACACTGCAATAGGTGCAATATGAAATACAGCATGGAATGGTAAGGCAGCTCATCAGGATATTGTGCTCCCTAGATGTGACTTGTAGCTTACTGAATGATAAAGAGGTCACTGCACTAACAAAGCCTGTGCCCTGTGCAGAGGCTTCATTGTCAAGACCTATTTAATCAGGTTAGGAGCAGGAGCTAATGTCTTTGGCGGTGGGTTGACCTTCGAATCTTACCCTACATCTCAATGGTGCCCTGTCCTGTCTTCTCTCATCTGTAGGTCTCGTATCCACCTCTTCTTATCTGTGTAGCTAACTCATTACTGTACGAGGTCTGTATGATTTGTTCTTTTAACCCTGTAAAGCCTGACATATGAAATAACAGTCAGAAAAATCTATATTTTTGAAACAGTTCATTGAATCTTTGGACTGTATATACACATACAAAGCCTTTATGGTTCAAACAGCATGATATGAGAATATGGAGCTCATACGCAAGGAAGAAAAACACCTAAAATATGCATTTTGTGCATTTTCTGATATTTATATGGCTTGTAAGATTAAAGTTTGATAGCTCTGATAGTCTGATAGCAATGCTTAGTATTTTAAATAGTTATTTTTAAAAAGCCTGCCTCATTCATTCATTTATGCACCGTCTGTCCTGGTTAATATTTAAAATAACCCAATAAATTAATTAAACACCTTATCTTTGCCGATTTAAGACAAGTTGGAGGTTGTCCCAACTTTAAGAGATTATTTAAAGAACACCTTTAAATAAAGTGCTCTTCTTTAGAACAATCTTAAGAAAAAAAAGCACATTCTTGAAAATGTTTTAGACTACAACAAATACAAATTTAAACACTTCTAGTCCCGTATTTCCATGCAGAGACTTAAGCTTCAAAAGGGGCTCAAAAGTGCTTTAAAAATATCAAAAAAGTGGTCCACACAATATCTTTGTTTGAAAAACAGACTGAAATTGATTTCATTATTCATTATTCAATCTGATTAGTAAACAAACCATTCAGAATGGTTTAACGAACTGAATTAATTGTTTCAAAAAGATCAGAAAACTTTAAGTCTGTTCTGTCAAAAATCATATGACAGACAACTCTTTTGGTCATTTTGTAGCTTGAAAGTCCTTCATACCACTTTATTATATTACACAGAGTGACCAAGGACTGCTTTAGAATTTACCCTTTTAAGTTATATGGAAGAAATAAAAGAAGGCCTGTTAGAAAGAATTATTTGCCACATTTATGACATTCATGGCGCTTTTTGTCATGTTGGAAATTGACAGTCCCAGTTCACATTCACTTTTATTATATTGAAAAGAGTACAAAGGTATTCTTCAGAAACTCCCTTTCTGTGTTATACAAACCAAATATAATCATACAGATCTGAAAGAAATTAATGACAGGATTTTCATATTTGGATGAACTATTTTTTTTTTTACTCTCCTGCTTGGCTCCATCTGTTTCTAAGCACGAGTCATTACGCCGGCTTTGCTTACATGTGTGTTTGAAACAGTGTGCAGACATGTGCTTCTGTCTGTGTGTGTGAGCGCGGGTACGAGCAGAGGGATGATACTGTCTCAGGCTCACTGTGCTGGTTCAGTAAGCATGGCATTGACCCACATTCACCACCACCACCATCACATTAGCTCTTCCTCCCTGTCCCTCACACAGACATTGCGTAACACTGCGGCTCTTCTCTGCGCTCGAATGTTCCACTTTCGCCCAGATTCCAAACAACCAACATATAAAGTGAGTGCAGAAAATATGCATGTGAATATATATGTGCCTGTCTGTTTATGTGCCAGGGGGTGAGCTGGGCTTATTGTTCTGCATAGAGAAAAAGTGTAACAACATCGAAAATAATCCCACCTGCCTTTGACAACATAATGCGCCTACTACCACAGCAGCAAATTATAATTTGTTTGCTACATTCTGCCAGAGTCTATGTATTTTATGTACTGATCCAGGGCACTCTTCATTGTGATGAGCAAATAAACATCCATATGCCTGTTCAGAGCCCTCTAATCAAAGTATAAAATTTTCATGTTATGCTACAGAGAACAATACAACTAGGAATCCAGCTCTTTACATTACCACCTTTGTGTGCTGGAAAAATCTTTACATAAACACATCCTCAAAAAAAAATCACACAATTTCCCCTCAAGGAATTTCTCGTTCACTCATTCATTTTAAATAGAACAAACCTGGATGAATGAAGCTTTAAATCTTCCAATTGTGTTTTCTCTGTACAGAACCTTCTATTGTGCTGCATCCCCCGTACAGGGGAAATATTTTTATGTATTTATACAAGAAACACTGCCCCTCAGTGGCCATAATTGTAAGGGCAAGCACAGTCACATTTCCTCAAAGTCATTGTAGTAATTCTAGTAATACTTAATAATATTTATAATTTTTAATATCAGTGAGTACAATAAAAATTGCTCCTTGTTCAGTATATATAGATAGACAGATAGACAGATTATTGATATATTGTAATGAAGATGAGGTTGAGGTTAGACTGGGTTAGAATCCATTTGCGAAAGTTTAATGGGTGAGCAGATCAAAATGCCAAAACGTGAGACAGATATCAGAGTCGAGGTCACAGGAAAAAGAGTCAAAACCGCAGTAATCAGTCCAACCAGCAAACAAACAAGAGGGCAGTCCAAAAGCAAAGATCCAGAGAAACAGGCAATAGTCATACACGTGGTAACCAAAACAAGACCAGGGAAAACGCTCGGCGATAAGGCAGTAGAACTGGCAATACTTTGCAAAGGCCTGTTTGGCCTTGCCATGCTAAATGGCTGCCAAACAGGAAGTGATCAGAGAAGCAGCAGAGGGAGCGGTACCAGTCAGATATCAGGAGAGGGCTCCCTCTGCTGGCGTGGCGTTACAGAACTCTACACCCCCTGTGTTCGAGTTCGGGTTCGGACTTGGAGTAAATTAAGATGTCATCAATGTATGCCACTACGCACTGGTTCAGAAGATCTCAGAAGATTTCATTGATGAAAGATTGGAAGACTGCTGGGGCATTAGCAAGTCCATAGGGCATGACCAGGTACTCAAAGTGCCCCCCTAGTGGTGAGAAAGGCAGTTTTCCATTCATCCCCTTCACGAATCCTGATCAGGTTGTACGCGCTTCTGAGGTCTAATTTTGTGTAGATCCTGGCCTCACGTAATTGTTCAAGTGCTGAAGGAACCAGAAGAAGGGGGTAGCGGAAGTCGATAGTCTATGCATGGCTGTAAGCCTCCATCTTTCTTTTCCACAAAGAAAAACCCAGCAGCAGCCGGTGATGTGGAGGGCCGAATAAATCCAGAGTTCATGGCTTCTTTCTCCATGGCTTGAGTCTCGTTGCGTGACAGAGGGTAGCCTTTACTTTTAGGAGGCATGGTGTTGGGTAACAAGTCAATAGTACAGTCCCATGGTCGATGAGGTGGTAACTGTGTGGCCTTGATTTTACTAAAAACTTCACTGAATTCTTCATAACAGGAGGGCATCTTAGTGGTTTTAGTAGTGTTTGGACTTTCGATGCTTGTCGTCAAACAGGATTTAGTTATGGTGGAGTGCATGCAATGGGTCTTACAGAATTTCGACCAATGGGTTAGCTCACCATGATGCCAGGAAAACACTGGGTCGTGAACAGATAACCAGGGGTGACCAAGAATAATTTCATGTCTAGGAGAATCAATGACATAGAATGAGATGGCCTCTTGTTGGAATAGTCAAATGTGGAGTTGAAGTGGTTTTGTTTGCTGGTTGATGCCATCTACAATGGGTGTATTGTTTACTGCACTGATGTTGATGGACACAGAGTTGAGTGGGAATGTTGAAGTTATTAATGAGGTCCTTGTGGATGAGATTCAGGGCAGCCCTGGAGTTGATCAGCGCTGTTAAATCAATGAAAGTACTTTCAGTAGCTAGCCGAACAGAAAGAGTCAATGATTTGGTAGGAAGCAGAGAAAATTGTTCAACACTCACCCGGGTTGTGGTCTTGGCGTTCCTTCGGGCTTTGTGTGGACATACTACAATGTGGTGGCCTGTTTCACCACAGTAGTAGAATAGATTTAGTTGGCGTCGTCGAGCTCTCTCCTCTTCATTGAGTCTTGATAAACCCAGTTGCATGGGCTCCGAGCCGGCCATTGGCGTGGGTAGAGGAACTTGGCAGAGCTGGTGTGTGGTGGGAACACTGGCCTGTGATGGTGGGACAACTTTCCTCTTTGGAGCATTCCGCATGAGGTTATCAATCTTGATAGTGAGAGTTACATATTCAGTAAATGAACAATTCTCACCCTTGCAAGCCAGTTCAGTCTGTAGATCGAGGTTCAAACTTTGTTGAAATACAGCCTTCAAAGAGATATCGTTCTAGCCACTTTGGGCAGCGAGCGTTCTAAACTCAATAGCATACTCTGCAGCAGCGCGGTTGCCTTGAGACAAATGGAACAATTGTGTAGATATATCCTTGCCCCCAGCAGGATATTCAAACACTTCTCGCAACTGTTGGACAAAGTAATTGTAGTAGGTACGAAACAAACAATCTGTCTCCCAGACTGCTGCAGCCCAGTCGATCGCTTTACCAGAGAGCAGTGACATCAGAAAAGCACATTTCTTTTCATGGTCTTCTTGGTTGGCAAAAAAAAATTCTACTTGACAAATAAATCCCAGGCATTGCTCAGCAGAACCATCAAACTTTTCAGGCATAGCAAGTCTTACCGTTTGTGGTGTAGGAGAAGTAAGCGATCGAATGTAGTGTGTTAGATGCTTGTTATCAGACCGAAGCTTCTTGAGTTGTTCATGGTATCCCTTTAGCACTTCATTTTGATAAGTGAAAGCCGCTTGAAGCTGGGAAACTTTCCGCTGGATTCAAAGGAGGTGAAGTATTCTGTAATGAAGATGAGGCTGACACTGGGTTAGAATCCATTTGCGGAAGTTTAATGAGTAAGCAGTTCAAAATACCAAAACGTAAGGCCGTAAAATACGTAAACGTAAGAGTCGAGGTCACAGGCAAAAGAGTCAAAACCACAGTAATCAGTCCAACCAGCAAACAAACAAGAGGGCAGTCCAAAAGCAAAGATCCAGA
Source organism: Enteromius mattozi (assembly GCA_032359235.1). Classification (NCBI taxonomy): domain Eukaryota; kingdom Metazoa; phylum Chordata; class Actinopteri; order Cypriniformes; family Cyprinidae; genus Enteromius; species Enteromius mattozi. Next base: position 2,683,398 of record JAUMHE010000099.1, on the reverse strand, counting down.
GAAACAGGCAATAATCATACACGTGGTAACCAAAACAAGACAAGGGAAAACGCTCTGTAAGGCAGAAGAACTGGCAATACTTCGCAAAGGCCTGTTTGGCCTTGCCATGCTAAATGGCTGCCAAACAGGAAGTGATCAGAGAAGCAGCATATATTTTCTATTATTTGTCTCTTTATTTTACATATACATGACCCATGGCCTGCATCAAACACAAGGTGACACAGGAGGGAAAGAGCAAAAAAAATTAATCTCATCCAAATGTAAGATCATTAGAGTTGCTTGATTAAGACTTGATTCTGTGGGAGCGCTCAATTTTACAGTCAATGCACACGCAAATTTCCCCATGGCACAACACGCTCATCATAAGAGGACGACACTGGAAGAAAGAACGGGAGAGAGGGAGAGAGAGGGACAGAGAGACAAAGAGGGAGAGGGAGAAAATGGGATTCTAATGAGTCAGCCATCCAGAACCACATCTGATGCCCTGGGGGTGATCCGGGGCATACACTCTACCAACACTGTTTATTCTTTCATTTCCACAGGTTAATGGCTGTTTCCTTTATAAAATCTTAATTCCAATATCATAAGGTGATTTAATGGGGCATTTCTGGATCTGACTGACACGGGCAAATGCATTCTAAAGGTAAATGTCATTTTTGCATACCTAAACAGCCTCAGAAGGATGATTTAAAGTATCTGGCCTGCTGCAATTGAGTTTGTTCCACTTTGGCACTTGGAGACCTTTTACCTTCGTAATAATGATTATATAGTCACATCTTCAGCATAGACGCTGCTCTCTTCATTATTCTGTTATTATAGTCGTATACACCTCATTTTTAAACTGTCATAAAAGGAGAGTAAAAGCTCAGCGCTGGCTATAGAAGCATTGCCTGGGGCTGAAAATATTAGGAAAGCAAATTCAGATTTCCTTTTTTGGATAAAACCAATTTTGGATATGGGGTTCTGCATGATGCAGAAGAGGAATTGTAGGGAAAACCATAAGATTAATAGTGTTTGTAGTCACTCTGTGGTGCACAAACACAAAGCACTTCATCACTCTGTGTTAGTGTATATGTGTGGGTCAGGGTCATTGTGCAAATGTCCCCACAAGAATAGTGAAATGTGAAATCACATACATTGTAGGGGCAGCAAAATAGAGTTGTACACTATTCAAAAAAGAACTGATAATTAAATTCATTTTGAGTCTGTATTTCAAACAAACTGAAATTGATAAAAAAAATATTTAAATATATTTTTTTTATTTTAGAAAATCAATGTTTGCCAACAAAATGTAAATGGTGGCTTGACAAAGAATAGTTTAAAAGCTTCGAAAAAAGTTTTAGTTTGCAAGTTTACAGAAAAAAAACCCACTTTATATTAGGTGACCTTAACTGACATTAGGTGACATTACTATGTATTTACATAATAAATAAGCAAAATGTACTTATTGTGTTTATATTGTATTGCAAAACACTTCTTTTGCTACTAAGGGTGTGACACGGGTAAGGTTAGAGATTAGTTTTGGTAGTATAGGTAGGTTTAATGGTGGTTTAAGGTGTAAGGGATAGGTCAACAGTGTAATTATAAATGTAATTAAAGCTATTAATTAGAGATGTAACTAAATATAGGTATTTTCAGAAATATGAGTACAATGTAAAAACATATGTTTACATAATACTTGCATTGTATCAAATTATTAATTTGAATGTAAGTACATAGTAGTTAAGGCTACCTAAAATAAAGTGGGACAAAAAATATACATAATGACAGAACTATATATTACTGAATCTCATTAATAACGATATTATTGGCACTATATAAACTGAACTATGAAAAGGATGATTAAAGAACAGATAGAATGACAAATTGAACACCCAAAATAACTATAAATAGAAAATAATGACAGAAAGAGCAATATAGCCACTGAATGAATGACAGAAAGAATAACAGATAGCTAAATCTATAAATGGTATAGAAGAACTACAGACAAAATAGAACTACAATATTTAGAGAAAGTGCAATAGAACAGTACAAACAATGACAAACAAAATGATAGATTGATAGACAGACAGACAAACAGATAGACATAAAGACATATAGATAGATAGATAGATAGATATCAAAAGAAAGTCTCCATCATGTGTGTTTACAAAGACATCCAGTTTTCTCTACACAGTGAGAATGAGATCTCTTGTACTAATTAGCTTTGGTCCAAACAGGGAGGAGCTGTTAACATCAGACTCATATTCTCAGAATTGTTTACCATATTTCAGCGAAAATAACAGTTCCAGATCTGGATGAGTAATTGCGAATCACTGTTGTGCTAACTTTCCTTGGACTGTTGCTCCTGGCTCTCTGTACTGTATCGCTGTGCATTGAGCGTCTACATGTGTCACCCAATACCAATAACCCATTTGTCTTCATAACAAAGTGCGTGTTGCGTTTGCTTTTTGAAAGCAGCATGTCCAATCTTTTCGTCTGGCGGCACCTGTTCCAGAAAGACACATGGCATGAGAGGCGCTGAGTCAGCAAACAGACCTGACAGAAACATGATGCTCTGTCTCATCCAAAAAGATGTCCCTTGAGACCACAGCGGCTAGACAACGACAACAACAACAACAACACGAAGTGGGACACTCATCTCTCACAGGCCGTGGCAGAATCACGAGATAATGAAGCTGTTGAGAGATAAAGAGTGTGAAGAGGAGGGAGGGCGAGAGGGAACGAGTGAAAGTAATCACTCTGAAAAAAAGAGTGACAGTGTGGAAACAACAACGGATGGGGAGGCGGAACAGCATTGCCCCTTCAAGGTCAACTCCTCAGGTACATGACGTGAGAAAAATGAGCTAGCGAAACGACAGCGCGGTCCTCACTCACAATGAGGCCCATCAGCTCCACTGTTGGCATATTTTGCCTTGACGAGTTTCATTTATTAAGTAGAGGGCTTGCGTATGCGAGGCGCTTGCCGGCAGTCACCTTTTGAGCATCCCAATTAACTCCTCTCTAATTGATGTTGGACGTATTAAAGTTAATGAGGCAGCGGTCCATCTGTTGCGTGAGGAAGCGGTGAGGGTATTGTCATTGATAGGGCGAGAGCGCGCATAATGCAGCAAGGACGGTGGTTTTTGACGCCACGCAACAAGACAAAGAGCTGTTTGGCAAGTGGGATCCATAACGGAGCTTCTAGATTACCTCACATCGCTCCGTGATGATCCTTCAATTCGTCTCTCATGCATTTTTACGAGTTTCATATATCAGCTATATGAGTCTATATAAGGGATGTATGACACAATGAATGATTCACGGGGCCTGAACAGCTCAGTATGTCTAATAAATAATAAATCTAAATTTTACTGATGCACACACTGTGTTTTGCTCGCGATTAAATTTTAATCGAGGTGACGGTGGCCGCAGCGGAGATGCCATTGTGGACTGTGCAAATCTATAGCACTTGCTCTTAATGCTTTGTCTCCCTGCGGTTTATCAAAGAGAAAGATTTCAGATCAATTCAGGCAGTTTATGTTCCACTGTACATGAGGCTGTACTTGCAAGTATACAAATGTGTGTCCTAATGGAAAAGAGAAAGTGGAAAACAAGAAAAAGTAAGGCTGAAAATAATGTGAAAGTCGAACTGCTCAGACTAGTATTATCCTCGAACATCCTCACGCAATGTAAAAAATAAATAAATAAATAAAAAATGTGGTTGGCTGGCCATTACTGTAAAAATACAGTAGTAGAATATACGGTTAAAACACATTAAATAATGTTAAGATTACTATTACTAATATCTATTGTTTACCTTTAAAATATACTTACATCCACCTTAAAAACAAAAGCGGAAAAGAGAAAGCCACACAATGAATCAATGTTCATCACTAGCTTACCCACAAGTTGTATATACTAATATAATAACAATACAGAGAAATTGCAAAAAAGTCATACACTCAAAAGACCTTCACCATCAAAAAAAATGTACATAACTAAAAATTAAAGGAACTCTGGGAATGTTTTTCACTGTAAATTGAATTTTTTACTTTACAGTGTAAGGTAAATTATCATCATCTAATGAAAAGATTTTTACCATAACATTTTGCATTTTAAAATTTAAATAATTTTTACAGTATAGATACTGTCTGGTGTATATTCGATGATAGCTGCTCACATCTCAGCCTGTCTAAGAGACATTTCTTGCTGGATGAAGGACCATCAACTTCCATTCAACCTTGCCAAGACAGAACTGCCTGTGATTCCATCAAACCCAATGTTTCATCACAATTTCACCATCCAGTTAGGCACATCAACCATAACTCCTTCAAAATCAACCAGAAACCTTGGAGTTATGATCACATTGCTAAAACGGCCCGATCCTGAAGATTTGCTTTATTCAACATCAAGAAGATCAGGCCCTTTCTTTCGCAACATGCTTCACAACTCCTTGTTCAAGCTCTTGTTCTGTCCAGGTTTATACTATTGTAATGCTCTGTTGGCAGTTATTCCAGCCAGTTCTATCAAACCTTTACAATTAATCCAGAATATTGTGTCATCCCAAAGAGGCACTAAATAATTTTCACAGACTTTTACATTAACTGTTCCCTCCTGGTGGAATGACCCAACTCAATCCGAGCAGCTGAGTCCTTAGCAATCTTCAATAAAACAACTAAAAACACATATCTTCCATCTTTATTTCATCCTCTAACTCTAGCAATTTCTATTCTAATTCTATTCTTTAAAAAAGGGCTTGCACTCTATTCATTTGCTAACTGCTTTGTTATTAGGGTTTTGAGCATATAGCGCTGAAACCCTATTGTAATTCTTTTTGTATTCTATTTGGCAAAAATGCCTCTAACACTAGCACTAACACTAATTATTGCATAAACATTACATAAACAAAAAAACATTGCTACATTTACTGCGTTAGGCTCAGACTTGTTATAACACGTGCATATCGTTGTTCTTTTGTTGATTTGATTGCTTGCATTGTTCTCATTTGTAAGTTGCTTTGCATAAAAGCGCATGCTAAATGTATGTGTATGACTAAATGTAAATGTAAATGGGGAAATGCACTCAAAAGCAATTATTTGGCCGTTCATTTATGTTTTTATGATTTATCCAACCTTTTGTGTTTTTGTGCTACACAAAGAAAATTTCAAGAAGCAGTGTTGTGTTATGAACTAATAACATTCAACATCCCAAAACTACACATCTAACATTCAGGGCAAAGTGGAGCAGTCACACCCCATTCCTTCCTTTGTACTGTGTAACAGCTTCCAGATGAGTCCACACGGGTATGTTTGAACTGGTGAATTATGTAACCACAGCTTTACAGGTCTGCTGAATGAATCCCTTGAAGAGTGGAATGATGTGCTATTCCCTAAGCCAAGTGGTTTGGGACCAAAAATGTGGTAAAATCAATGCAAAGTAAGAATAATAAAATGTATCGCACCATCTAATAACGTAAAGCAAAATTATATACATTATAGGCTTAAAAAAGAAGAGGAAATGTTCCAACATCCTTTGTTTTTGACACTACAGAATGAGGATCCAGTCAAATGCCACAGTATTTTCACTGCAATGCACTTTATGCACGCTCCCTGCCTTTGTATTCCCACTGAAATCTATTATATTACACTTTCAGAAAAACATATGGAGAGAGAATTCAGTATATTCAGTAGCTCAACGCATTTTAAGATCGAGCACTTCCTTCCTTCTTACTTTTGAACTATAGCCAAACAATTTACAATCATCCAACGCATTAACCTTTAGCGGGCAACAGTGAGCCATCATTCTTAATGCTTTAAGAAGACACCCTTAATGCACGGCTGATAAAGCTAAGAAAGGGAAAATTGCATTGAAGGGTGACACTACAAAGAGAAAGAGAAGGGTTGAAAAGAGCGAGATTAAGGAAGGAGAAGAGAAAAAGATTGGCCAGCATCGGATGTGTGGCTGGCATATTTAACCTGCCCATCTGCATGAAATACGGCCAGGCGGACGTCGCTCCACTTCAGTGCTCCCGAGCCCGTACTTAACATTTCCGTAGGTGAAAGGGGAGGCGTCGTTAAGGGGAGCCACACTCCGGGGATGCTCATCTCCAGCTCTCCCTGAAGCCATTTATTGCATGAGAGCCTCCATATCATGATCAATCCCCTGAAAAAAAGAAGGGAAAGGGTCCATGCCACCACAGAGGCTTGCAGTTAGACCTTTTATGTCCCCAAATACTTCTCTATTCTCGTGAAAACAATTTACTGGAGCTTTCAGGACTATTTGAGACCTTTAGCAGCTGGTTTTGTCCATTTACAGTAGACCATCTCCGAGAGAGAGGTCTCTAATAGCTCAAACTCCTTTTTTCTGGTTTTAAGAATTTTTCTATAGCTTTTGTCATAAAACAGCAATTCTTTCAACATTCAGCAAATCAAGCTCCAAAAAGGACATTAGCACCCCCTAAAATACTAAGAAAATATAACTTTGAATATTAATATATATATTTGCATTAAATATGTCATGATGCAGATATTTAATTGTATGTGGTTTCTGTCTGATATTTATATCATATGTTATAGTTAAGCAATATCAAGGAGTGCAGTATCACTTGAGTACATGAGTAGAAATGTGATATTGATTTTAGGAATATAATATTGTGTTATATTGTGGACACAATATTGTCTGTTTTTGTTTAGTTTCGCCATGGAAAATATTAAAGCAAGAGCAGAACAGTGTTGAGTCAATGATTAAATGACCCATTCATAAAAAGAGCCATTTACCTATTCATGAAAAATCAGTAACAGAATGAATAAATAATTCAATGACTCGCTTCATTAGAAAAATAATGAATTATTTACATATTAATAAAAACACACTAAAGAGATAGTTCACCAAAAAATTATTTAAAAAAAAAATCATCATTCACTCACTCTTTCGTGCAACATAGAGGATCTTTTGAAGAATTTTGAAAAGTTTTGGTTACCATTGACAACCACTCTATGAAAATAAATGAATAAACAAACAAACAAACAAACAAACGCATAAATAAATGGGTTTGTTTATGAAATGATCTTATTTTATAATATTATTTTTTTAAATAAAATATTGCTTTCTAAAGTTACTTTGTTTCTTTTCTCATTTAAAACAATAATGGCTTCAATTTATCTTTCTGGGGTAATTTCTCAGCCAAATTTGATGTGTGATTAATATGCTATTAATTACATTACTTAATCACCACTTTGTGTAATTAATTAGATTTAATTGCTCAGCCCTAGAAATATATATATATATATATATATATATATATATACAATTTATTTTAAAGGTTTATTCACTTTTAATCTCAAATAATCATTAATGGAACATATTCATCAATTTATTATATAATATAAAATAATTTTACACACTATCCGCACTGTCTCATGAACAATGTATAGAACAAAGGAAAAAGACTATGATGCACAGCAATGCATCTCTCTCCCTTTCCATAAACTGTGCTCTCTTCGTTGTTCTGATTTATAGGCCTAGTCGCCTATGGCATGATGGGCCAGCCTAAATTAATATGCATTTGCTTATGGCTTCCTGTGATAAATTAATACTAGGGCAGACAATAGAGGTCACAGGGGAGTCTCTGTGTTTAGGCACAGTCACTACTGCCTCTGTTTGCTGCTCTGCGTATTTCGTAATCCCTCACTATGATGAAAAGGAAAGTCTCACGCAGGGATTTACAGGCTGTGTTTACAATGTGATTATACTGACTGCTGTCAGGGTGGGTTCTCTTGTGGTCTTAATAAAGTAATAGGAATGCCTGATGTGTTTTTTCCCCTATGACTATTCGCATTCGGTTTTAGGGGTATTTGTTTTCTCCAGATGGTGAACTTGACAAAGGATTTGTTTTGGAAGACTGGAATCGCAGTGTTTTCGTTGTTAATGATATAATAAATCTTAGCTTTGTCTAATCAAATAAAATGGTCCTGAGATTCTCTCACCAAGCCATTACGGTGCAGCTCTTTTGTCGTGGTCGCATACTTCCTCATTAGAGTGGAGCTGCTTGTTTTGCAGGTTCGCAGGTCGTATCATTGGCCAGCCTATGACAACGACCCTTTCCTGGGAGGAGATCCTTAATGACGGAATGCCCCTTTGGATCATCGGAGCAATGGCGAGAAACCAACCATGCATCACCTGAGTTCCTGCCCTGGAGGGAACAGATAATACTTAATCTAGCCAACCTCATTACAGCTGTCCATGTTTTACTGGCTCCACCGATATAGCTGAATTTTCTATCGCTTGCCTTACTTATGATGAAAAAGTGTCCACCTAATATTTTTTTCTCCCCCCCTCCCCAAACACAGGAGTATGTGTGGAGGTTATTAACTGCTTTAATTCCTAATGATGCCTGACAGGTGCTCTTCTTGGTGAGATTAAGGACTGGGATGGGTTAATGATGGGATTGGCAAGATTGTCATAACTCACAATAGGACCATTAAAGTGATATTACGAAAAGGACTGCTGCTGATATGTGTTTAACTCTGGCAAGGTGGCATCCGGCAATCTATCAATTTTTTTTTCTTTATGTGATTTTCTTGCCTGAAGGGCCTAGTTTTAGATGTGTGAGGAATGTGAAATAACGCTGGCCATGAAGAACGGAAGGGGAATTGGTTGAAATGAGGATGAGAGAAGGTACAAGAAAAAAGGATAGAGGTAGAGAGAGTTGTGAAAGATGTGCGCAGGGCAAATGTGCGAGTAATAAAAAAGAACAACCATTTGACAATATAGTAGTAATCATTATAGTAATATATTGTTTATTATTACTATTATTATTTATTTTACTTGATTGGAAATCAAAGACTGTTCCAGCACTCTGGTTTAAGAAAGCTGTAGGCCACAATATGATCTTCAAAAACCATTGCTGTGGGATTTTATATCTCTTTGTTTTGTTTTCCTATGGATAAAACTGGACAAAGAAAGACATTTCCTTCCACTAAGGGACCATCAATCATCTCCAAGTATCTAAGATACCACAATGGTGAAGCAGTGAAGCTATGAAAGCTGAGAGCCTTTGTACTGCAATACTGCCCTCTACTGCCAGGAATATTTGCGTCAGTTCAAAAGAACAAAGGAAACCACACAGAAAAGAACACAAAGGAAAGTAAGGAATATGTACAACACCTGATAGGTATTGATCAAAGTCATTCCTAAAGACAGCATTGAGATATCTTCTGTCCTTCTTTCTCCTTGACCCATCGTCTCTTTGGGTACTCTTTTTTAAAAAAAAAAATTGAATCCATAAAAATCTATTCACTTATGTATTGTATTTTTGAACTGGTATCATAAGTATATTTCAAAATGCTGTAATTGCATAAGCAAGTAAATTGTCCAGCATGTGTGAGGGAGATTTTGTACCATACAATTAGTATGAAAACCGGAGGTTGAAACCACTAGTCATGTGACACACAAACCACATTAAAGCCACTTCAACCAGCTATTTTATATCCAAACCCCACCCATCTCACCTGTGCACACCTCTTCCCACTTTCTTTCCCTCTCGTTCTCTTTATTTTCCCTCTCTGTCTATTCCTCACCCAACTTTGTTTTCATCTATTACCACACTTTGGATCAAACCAGGTGAGTTGCTTTTACAGAAGCAAAAACTAAATTTGCTATGGATGTTAGCGGAAAGGAGTCAGCATGTACTGTATTGGGAAGTGTGTACGTAATGCAAATTAAAATATCAAATACAGCTCTGATTTATGTTTATTGCTTCATTACAGATTAAAAATGGGCTGCTTCACATTTGTCAAAGTTGTGATGGTTGTGTTCAACTTGCTTATCTGTGTAAGTAAGCTTTTTTTCCTCATTAAACGTATACATTTGAGTGCAGAGAGAGGGGTGTTTAGAAGAATAATTGCATTTCTTTATTTATTGACTGAGACTTTTATGTGGGGTGTAAAGAATGAAATAGATTCAGCCTGCCTCTGAATGAGCAACAAATAATTTATCCTCTCCTCTTTACAACAACCGCACACAGTACACACATAAATTGAACTAATGCAAACCGATAACACGAATCCATTAGAAAATGCTTCATTGCTCCACTGTGAAGTCTTGATAATCGCAGTCAAAGTGTGAATGTGAGTAAGTCGGTCACACTTGCTCACATGCAACAATTTTCATCTCATTATTGTTCACAGTCACTTTGTTTGTTCGAGTGCTAAAGCCTGCAAGCGCCTGAAATGATGGGTATGCTGGGTTACATTGTGGGACAGGAGATTTTTGATGCTGTAAACACAGGAACAAAGGAGAGTGTACATAAAAGTGTACAATATTTCATTTAAATCATTTCTAGAGCAGTATGCTATTAATTTCTATTTGGTGAACGGTTTCTATTTATCTGAACTACAGCTGACTTATCAGTCTTAATACCTGTCAAGGTCGGCAGAGGACAAAACTGGCATTACATAGGTTATACCGAATACAAGGACAAGGTTTTCTGTGAAGATTTCATTAAAAGCAAGAATGAGAAATTTATAGCAAAGTGCTTTTTGTCAAAATCTCAACATAAACCAATCAGTCTGTCATTCAGTCTTAAGTCTGACATGATTCGAGAGCAATGGTGGGTCAACAAAAGATAAACTAATTCAATTTTTTTATGTTTACGTCTTCTTCAAATATTATAAACTTGCTTTTTTTAAATATATCTGATTATGGAGCATTTTTAAACTAAGGATGATAACTATAATGTTAATAAATTAAAGGTAGGAATGCACTGCATGACACTTACCCAGATTTTAGACTAGTTAGTGTTGAGTCAAGAGTCAGTCTAAAGATTTGAGTTGACAGAATTTTGCAAAATATCAGGTAGTGTCTAAAGGGCACAATTTTTAGCTTCTGGCTACGACTCCATCATTGCTGAAGATATCAAACATGCTTAATATTTTGAGCCTGTTTTAGAACACATTTTGACTTCATTTGTCGTGCTTCTTCTCCTTTCTTGTGTTCAGAATGACCTAAAAAATGTCTAATAGTGTGTGATCTTCATTTATTTAGTTTGATCCCCAGTTTTTCCTCTGTAATAAGTCAGTGTACAATGTTCAGATTTTAAAAGTCCAGCCTTAATTTTAAATCAGAATCACCAAACTTTAAAAAGCGTGAGAATTTGATGCGACAATATAACTGCAGTGGTATGTGTTAGTGTGGATGCTAAAATAGTTATTGTTATAGTGATCTTTATAGCTATAGTTCTTGATGTGAATGGGCCTTTTTTGCCAAAAGGTGGCAAATGCAGGTGTTCAAGTATTATTGGTGAATGCAACATTAGATGTCTGTTTTTTTGTTTTTGTTGTTTTTGCACATTAACATTTGACTATGATATCAATAACAGCGCATAAACTAACCAAGTGCAAATACCTCCCTAAATATTACACAAATAGATTTCAATGTAACTGGATTGGATTTCTATTGTAGGATTTGGGAGTCTGCCAAGACTGTGAGCCAAGAAGCTCCAACAAAGCAACAGATCACACAGAGTTGAAAAACTCCCATCTTTGTGAATAGTAAATTGATGCTACACATTTATGTGTTCCGTACATTTTACACATTTCTATACTTACATTTAGCAAGATAGCCCTTAACATGCTTTTTTTCTATTTAGATCCCCCAGCACAGCGGTCTCCATAATTCTCTATGTAATACTATGGAAATCCAAATAATTTTTCTCTCCTCTCCAAGTCTAATCGGTTTCATTCCACTTCCATACAGCGTGCCTTATAGTTTACCCTTGCACAAAATCTGATTTCCATGTAATCTATCTAGAAGCATCTTTCTTTGGCACACCATTTCCGACATTATGCCATGCATGGTGGCATTCCATCAAAGCATTATTTGCTTTAAAAAAGCAGTAATAATTATAACAGGAAGGGAAGGATTTTTGAAGAAAAGAAGTTGAAGGTAATATGCCCATCACTTTCTATTTGCTTAGATATGTGTCCATTATCAAAAGCTGACAGTTAAACTGCTAAAACATTCAGACAATTCCCGAAGCTCCGTGAGAGCAAACGGGAAATGATAAAATGAAAATTATTCTCATGTGGAAAAAATAAGCATTGACGGGAAGGAGTATTGAGCGTTTCATGTTCAGCTGTCAACCAGCTGGATATGAGTCGTCCTGACAGGCGTGATTGTGTCTGACAGAACATATCAGGTTTCAGAGATGGTTATGGCACCAACTGTGAATTAACATGCTGACACCAACCCATTCATTAACCCAAACGGCCAACAAATGTGTTCTGGAGCTTAGACCTTTTGGTATCTGATTGGATGCATATCATTCTGCTTGGAGACACTGCATGGAATTGCATTGAATAAACCTCTTCTACATCCCAGAGTTAAATAAGCCAACCGTGGTGTTGCACTTGGATCTTGATACATCAGAAGACACATAATGACTTTGTGGCCCATTGGACCATTGTGTGTCCATCATTACCCCAGGAAACCCATGCCATGGTTATGTGTCAGACCTATTGTCAGCGAAGAGTTCTGGAAGTGACATAAATGAGCAGTCGAGCACCTAATCCTGCAGGCTTGTGGCCATTAAGGGCACCCTTTAGTTTTCTATTGAGCCATTGCCATTGTTGAATGACCTACCTCTATGGAAGAACACACATAACTCAGGTACACTCTGGCAATAATGGAAAATCCATGCAGGGCCTCTTATCGTACAGCGTAATGGTGAGAATAAAAGGTCATGGGAAAATGCCTAAGATAAAGGAGCCAAATACACATGACTACAACTGATACACGCCTGTGGTCATAATGCTTTTATATGAACTGGAGCTTACAGCAAAGTAACCTGAGCAAGAGGTATGATGCTGTTTCTTGAACTAAAATATGAGTGCTAATCTGTGTTTAGCACTATGTCACACAGTATCAGAATACAGTTTTTTTGGGGAGGCACAAAAGACTATAACTTACAGCAGCTGGTCACATTATTGACCTTGATACAGTTGATATGTACATTTCACCTAAGACATGTTCTTAATTCATTTATTTAGAGTTTTTCGTTTGTTTGTTTGTTTTCAGTCTATTTATTATTATTATTATTATTGAGAGGATCTGTTGATTGACAACAAGAAGAATTCACTAAAATGGTGTGTTAACATGTTTCCTATGCAAAAAGTGGCATAAAATAGAATGACCTCATTACATAAGCAGGTTATTGTGCCACCGAGTTAGTGTATTGTTTGGCAACCTGATAAACATTGCTTGGCGGATGGGTAATTTGTTATCATTAAATGATACTATTTATTTTGCTGTGTGTTAATTTCTGAAACCTTGCCAGGTATTGCCAAAAGCATTCTGCATGTGTCTAACAACTCAGCTAAGCTGTTCTTAAGTTGCTGTAAATCATGGCTTTTTGGGTTTTGCTGCTTTATTTTGTGCAGTTAATCTAGAGAGGCAGATAACTTTTTGTCATGTTACAACATAGACAGTGGTGCATAATGGATTGGTGCAGAGAAGCAACAAATATCAATTATTAGGGGGGAAATTTGGCCTTGCTCACCTCATTGGTGTTTACAACTCAGATGACAGGGTGACTACATTATTGTATTTAGGCATTAATATATCACTATTAATGCACTTGTGGATGTAAAATGTGGAAAATGTTTTTAACAGCTGGCGGGCATGTGTTTGGCGGCTGCAGGGATATGGGTGACAGTGAACGAAGATTCCTTTATGAAAGTTCTGCCACCCTTTACTGATGATTTCAAGACACATGTCAATGTAGGAATCTTCTGCATCACTATTGGAGCGGTTATGACTCTGCTTGGACTGATGGGGTGCTGTGGAGCTCAGAAAGAGAGCAAATGCCTTCTTATAATGGTAAATCTCATTCATTTTCTTACATAATATCAATTCAAGTGGAATATGAATAACAGTTTGTATGTTCAAGTTTTGCTAATATGTTCACTCTCTTTGTTTTTCTCTGTGCTATCAGTTCTTCTCCATTATCCTGATCATTTGCATTGCTGAGACAGCAGCCGCAATAGTAGCCCTGGTCTATTCCTCATATGTGAGTCTCGCTCTAAACCACTGACCTCTCTGCCAATCCTCCCCATCCCCCCACACACTCTTTGTCTCTCTTTTCATTTTAGCTGCATGTAAATTCCCATCATACTCTGGCCATCATTAAATTAGGGGGTTTGAAATGGCTCCAGCACATTCAGCCACTTAATAACTCCCAGATTGCCTCAGGCGCTATGCCAGCACTCTCACTTTGAGCAATTTATCGCACTACAATATTGACGTTTAGGCATTTTATATGCAAAACAGGCGATTTACATACAGAGCTTCACCCATTTAGTGAAATGTATAATAATTACAACAACTTTCAATGAGTTATGGAGGGTATGTTAAGAGAATAATGCCATTTAATTAAAAACACAAAGGCCTTTTAGGGCAAATTAAAAAATTTAATTCCATTTAACAGACAGCAATCTCATTTAATGCATATGAATAGATAACCCTATATTAGAAAATACTAAAAAAAATTAATTATATAATATATATGTATTTGTTATGTATATATAAACACACACACATACAGTTCATGCTTTGAAAACATTTACATGTATTTACGAGTATATATTTCTATTTGTATAATACATATTTTTCTTAAATATATACATGCATGTGTGTGTATAAATATACACAAACACATATATTATGTAAACAAAAACTTTTATTTTGGATGCGATTTGAACAGCACTAACACACACACACACACACACACACACACACACACATATGTATATATTTTTTTAAATATGTAAGTAGTAATTAAACAATCATGCATTATTTAAAATTTCTTAACATGTAATATCCGTCATTAGTTGAGCAGTTTGACATTAACCATATCAGTCCAACGTCAGATATTCCTGCTTGTATCACAAGAAGCACAAGAATTATGGCGGATAACATGATTATCAAGTTTTACACAATTACCTATAACCATACAAAATACTGAGAAATTGTAAGTGTAGTTCAGTTTCACTTATTGTTATGCCATCATTTGCAATGACAAAAAAGTATAAAGCTCATACTTTTGAACCACACTGTCTGTTTGTGGTGTTTGGTAATTGTGGTTCTACTCCATTGAGATTTAAAATGGTCTTCTAGGTATTTATGCAGTTTGTTCATGAAACATCATTTATATAGCTATCTGGATGAAACGCAGTACTTCATCAACAAGCCCGAGCGGTTAATGCTACTGGGGAATCACTAGAAAGGAAAAGTGCAGGACATTCCTGTGAATTATAGATCGACTAAATCGTTCAGAGGAACATTAAGCATGCAAATACCCATTTAATGTGCTGTTTGTCACCATCACACTTTTATCCATTCATTTATTTATTATCCTGACAGAAGAAATTGGTGTTTTAATAATTCATGTGCAAGTCTATGAGCAGCTGCCCTGTTGTAGTTTTGATAAGAAATAGGCTTCACAAAGTCATAACAATCTCACAGTATGAATTTGAACAGCATTACATGTTTACATTAATATGTAAAATTGTTACAGAATAAGCCAAACCGTTGTGGAGATTGCGTTTTTAATGTTCAATTGGTCACAGCTGTTCACTGAGTGATCCAAAATGTAATCACTCCCATTTCAAGAACATTTTGATTCCATTGTGTTGATGTGGTGTCGTTTGGCAATAACATTTCCACTCTTTAAATTAAAGATAGTTATTACGATAAGTAAAAGCACATCGAATTTACATTTTTATGTTGTATTACTTTCAGTTGATGTTTATAAATGGCATTCTGTGACGTACACACTGGTCTCAGATCAGCAATTAGCAATCGCTCCCTTGCCTTACAGTGCTTTGTCCTGTCTAGATTGTGAGGGAATTCCTCCGGACATTGATGGATTAGCTTGCGTGTAATAACTCTACTGATCTGTGTAGCTTCCACTGCTTCATAGGTGGGAGGGGGAGCACTTTTAATTGTGTTTTGTCTGCACATCCCCACAGGCATGCTGTGCTGAAGACTACTCTTGCTGACCCCACCTTTCCCAGAAAACACACACACACACACACGTAACACTTAGCAACAGAGTCCTTGTTTGCCTGAAACTCATCTTGGTTTATTAATCAAATTCCAAATAACAAGTAAGAACGTAAGAAGAGAGAGAAAGATATAGAAAATGCAAGCAGTACAAAGAAGACTTGAATTTACGAAGCATATGCGGCCACAGTGCATTCACATACACTATTTTTTCATATATCACGCATTCAGTTCTATACTAAGTAATAAGCATACTGTATTTGTAATTACGGAACAGTGTTCTTTATGCATCAAAGCCCTCAGGATATGAAACTAGAATTTTGTGCAAATGTGCACAAATTCAGTAATATAGCACACTTCCTGACCTTTTTGGAATATATATCTGTGGTATTTCGCTTTTTGAGCTTTGATGACCATTAAGTTTTAAAATACAAAGACCTAAAAATGACTTTAGTTTTGTTTTGATTCATAAATAAATGACTGGTAAATGAAAGGCATGATTTGATTTATCTAACAAGAATTATTTAATATTTATTAAAAGAATTAATGGCGTAAGAATTTAAATTGAAATTAAATAAAATGATGTCCCAGGAGTTAGCAAGTGCTTAATGCTTTAATGTTGAGCAATACATTTATACAGTTTTATTTAAAACTATATGAACTATTAATTGTTAGTGCATATTAGCTTAGGTCTAATAGATACTAAATAACAACTTTTGAGTTTAATAATGTTAGTAAACATTAAAATAATATTAATTCATATTAATAAATTCTTTAGAAAGATGGCCTAGTTAATTTATAACTAATTTAGTTAATGCTAACAAATAGAACCTTTGTGCACACAACAAACAATAAAAAATGCAACTTTGACAGCCCTACTATTCATACATTTATTATATATTTTTCAAATTGGATTAGAAATGAATTCAAATCTTTAATATTAAATAGCAATATATGAGGAAATAACCTTTCGATTATTATTAGTAAGAATTGCATTGCAGAAAAGTGACTCCACTGCTTTGTTTCATTTATAGCCATGATAAATGTCATTGAAATTTGCCTTGTGGAGACACAGTGGTAAATTTAAGCAGTTTGCTTTAAAAAAAAAATGTAAGCTAGATGTTTATCTGCTACTTTTCGTTCCTTTCTGAATTTACATCTGTCCCCGTTTATCTGTGATGTTTTTAGACTGAGATCATTCTAAAAACGTGGGCCACACCTGGACTGAAGATGCAGTATGGGAAAGAGAAAATCATCACAGACTTGTGGAACTCAACCATGACAACAGTAAGCCACAGCCAGACGAATACATGCATACATGAGTATTGATCTGTACCTCAGGCTTTTCAGTACAGGTCAAACAAAATTAATCAATCATGTCAAATTTCCTGGCTAAAAGTGCCTTTACAGGGTGGTTGACAGTAAATGTGAAAATGAACTTACTAAACAGACTGCCAAGAGTTTGACAGGCTAATGAAAACCCTTCAAGAGCTCTACAGATCAATACTCATACGTACTGCATACCATGAACATATGTAGATATGTTAGCTCTACAAAGCAATATTTATGAAAATACTATATGCAACTGACTGTTCTTATTTTTCATTGGGTAATAGTTGCAATGCTGTGGCTTCAGTAACTACACAGATTTCTCTGAATCCTACTACTATGGGCAGAATGGGGCCCTTTACCCTCCTACCTGTTGTGCAGGTCTTGAGCTCTTCCCCTGTGATGACGACAATGCAGCTTTCAGTAATGTGGTGGTAAGAAACATAAAAAACTTTCACACTTCTATCAAATAATTCCATTGTAAAAGCTAGCAAAAGTTTGGACATGTTTAAAGTTGTTACAGCAGCTTGCAGGTTTTTGGCAATTAATCATTATATTCTAAGTTTCAGCTGGTTTGTGAAATGTCACATTAGCTACTTGGTAATATACTTTTCTACATGTAAAAAAACCCCAAAAAACACAAACTGCTAAAAATGTAACTGTATTTTATGAAAGCAATAATTACATACCATTTAGGCTACTACCAAACGGTTATGGATCATATTGAAAGATTATGGGTCTTCAATGATCTCTGGTTCCTATTTGGAATAATAAAGTTGCCAACTCATACAATTCTGATACGACAATTCTAGTTTGTTAACTTATTCTACTAACCCTAAACCTACCCTAACAGTCTACTCTGAGAGTTAGTAGACATGTAGTTGCAAATTAATAAGAATTAGTTGATATGTAGTTAACATGTAGTTACAAAGGAAATGTGACTTGGTAATTCTAGTGCTTGGAACTTGCAATTACAATATTTCAGACACCAGTTTAGGGGCACATCAGTACTCCAGTTTTGTTATAGAAATATATGGTAGAAATAGTAAAAGTAGAAGTATGCAGTCCAAATTGAGCCAAAACATGACAATTATGCCTTGAGAGCTCTGATTGGCTGAAGGCACCATAATCAACTACAATTAGTGTCCACTTACCCTTTTTTCCCCCAGCCTTACTAGGCAAATGATACGTAAACTAATTAATATTTATGAGCCATGCTGATAAGGTATATAAATATGACCCCCACTTTTCAGATCACTTCTATACCCTGTGTATTACAGAGATGTGGTTATATGATTTGGGCCCTTTCATCTGATATTGGTTTCTCTTCCCAGGGCTGTTATAAACAAATTGTTAAGATCGTCCAGAGGAATGTCAACATTGTGGGAGGAATAGCTGCTGGAGTCACTGCCATTGAGGTAAACACAACACATCCAGCATGCTTTTCCAAGAACAAAAAAGAAATGTGTTAGAAGAAGTGTACTGAGTTGAGCAACTCTCAGAATTTGACTGTAGCCTTTATCATGATTGGTTAAAGCTAATTTGGTATACAGAACAATTTGCATATCTAGCACAAGCCGTAGCAATGGTTATCACTATCTTCATTGCTTCCAAATGCATTTAAATGTACTTATGCCTATTAGACATTTTAATCATGACAGAGACAAATTATTTGCCAACACATACAAATGACAGTGTGTTTTGTTTTCTAGTTGGCAGCGATGGGGGTGTCTATGTATCTCTATTGCTACTTGGACAAAAAAGCCACCTGAAAGTCTCATCTTACTAGTTTATTATAATGTATATGGATATTGTCTTTATGCTACAATATTAGTTACTTTAACTGTAGATAATACTGTAGATATTAAGCCAATATTAATTGTAGGATTACTTGTTAAAGAGGTGAAGTGGATGATGAAATTGTTTGTTATTTGATTTTTTTTAAGTTACATAAACACAATCATTTTCTTCGTAATGTAATGTAATGCAATTCAGGAAATAAAAATGTTGCTTTAACCCCTTATACATGAGAAAGTAATTTTAGAACCAGAGATCAAGATCATTTGCATAAAGAAACAAAAATGGTTTTAAACTGAAACACTTCATGTCACACAAGCTGTTCTTATGCATGAAAAATTAGTTTAGGGAAAGATAGGAAAGTGTTTGTGGAGAATGTGTTAGAAATAATGCATTTTTGCAACTCACAAAAATGGTCCCTAATCCACAGAAGATATATTTAAGTAGGAGACTGACTGAGGATGCTCATTTGTTTTGTTGGTACAGTTGAAACTACATAAAATGTAAGGTGAAATGATGAGTCAGTCCAGCTCCTTAAAAGAAAAAAAAACCTTAATGCAATGCAAACAAGCAAAGTGTGATTTTTTTTTTTACTCAACTGATTACAATAGTATAGATCATAATGAATTAATAGACTTTTAAATAACATATTATTGCATAAAGTTTTTGACTTGTAAGATTCACACACTACATCTCACTCTGCAAAACATATATTCTCTAGCTGATGGTCTGCATCATGATGAAATTACCTCTACAACATTGGAACACAGAATCATTTACGCAAGGATTAAGCCACACTAAATTTGCCTTGATTTCAATAGTCGCACCATTTCCTTTGTGGCTGCTTTAGTTTTCCACATTATTTGCCTACTGTGCTGTCTGCTTATCGAACAGGAAATAATTATTTCATATTATTCTATTGAAAAATATACAAACTATCTGCAAAAAAATGCATAAACACAATTCAAAATTTAGTTATTGTTCTCCAGTGTTATTATTAGCAAACATAGAGCTCTCAAAATGTCTGAAATGAAAATAAATCTTGATTTATTTAATATATGATTACTCCCAGTTTGTGTCAGAATTATCATCTCAGCTTATTTGGGGCCTTAAAAGAATAGTTCACCCAAAAATGAAAATTCTGTCATCATTTACTCACTCTCAAGTAGTTCCGAATCTGTATGAATTCTTCTGAACACAACGCAATAGATTTTGAAAACAAGTTTGTTACCAGGCTGTTTTGGGTCACCTTTGACATCTTTATTGAGAAAAAAAAAATACTATGGAAGTCAATGGTGACCCAAAACAGCCTGATTAAAAACTTTTTTCCTAAATATCTTCCTTTGTGTTTAGCAGAACAAAGAAATTCATACAGATTTGGAACCTACGTGAGGGTGAGTAAATGATGACAGAATTTTCATTTTTGGGTGAATTATTCCTTTAAATGTTAAACCACTGCTTTAAAGCCATTTTATGGAAACATTTCTAAAACTCTATTAGATATAATTTCAATAGAATTTTAAATAAATTTAAAAAGGCTTTACTTTATCATAACCTATACAGTCTGGTTGCAAACATACAAAAATAAAAAATAAAAAGGAAAACATTTTTGTATTTTATTTAAGAAAACCAATATTTCACTTGGATATACAAAACTGTTTAAGAAGAACAGACACAATCTCTGCAAACTTAAGTACAAAATAATATGTTGAGATGAGAAACATTTCTATTATGGTATTGCACATGTTCAAGATACTATGAAAATGTTTAGTGGCACCACAAATAAAATGTCTGTAGCAATATCAGTACCGATCACTGAAACCCACAACAATCTACACTAATATCTCCTCAATGAAATGATTTGGACATTATTGCATGAGAAATCAATTTTTCACCAGTATCTTCACATACAGTAACTCACGTTAACACAGGGCAGATCTACGATGCAGCTGAGATTGCATTGATTTCAAGTGTTAATCCTCCATTTTTCTCCAATAAGGCTCTTTAGTGGCTGTGTGGACATATAGATCTTACCTAAGCAGCATCGCCTGTCATTCTCTGGGAAAGAGGATTGTTAAAGCTGTTGCTGGAGGGCCATCATAGCACAACATTTAAAAAAAATAATAATTATCAGTCATGTTTAAAAATTTATTTTTTGACTGTGCAGTCTAATATAGTTTATTATACGTAATTAAGGGATAATGCTTGTGCCACTATAGTACTCAAACCGACAAAAATACTAAAAATATGATATTTTATTCTAAAAATATATATGTCTGTACAGTTTAATTTGTAAACAAATTTTAGCCTTTTGTTTCTTAATGCATTTTTTTCATGTGTAAAAGTGAATCCATCAAGTAAAAATAAACCTTGTTATCTTAATATTGATAAAATAAATAGACATAAGTTAAAACGCATGTGCAGGACGGCCCAAAGCACTCAGTAGTGTTAAAAAACAAACAAACTATCTTATGTCTTCCATATCCTCCTAATCCCTTTTCCGCAGTGTCCTGGTTTGACATTATCTGCGGTCACAATTTAGTAACTTAAACCAGCACTGGCTTTTATCATAGTACCAGTTAAAAAATCTATCAATTCTTTTCTAATGTCAAACCTTCCAGCATAAAAGCATATGAAATTTCACGACCTCAGGAAAAGCTCCCACTGTAAAATACATACCAACAAAACGAGAAGGTCACGCCACACACCATTTTTAGAAATCCACACTCATATCATTCTAGTTTAAAAAGCCTGCAGTTCCTAGAGGCTACCAGCACAGGACGGTTCAGTCAGGTTCATCCTATCCCCTTTGTCTCGCAACGGCCTGAAGAGTAACACAAGGCCCATTATCAGCCTGACATAGGCCTTGTCTGTTAGTGGTTTGGAAAGGCCCTTTGGGTGGGATTAAGACTGTTCTAAATCTGTTCCACAGGAGGTCCCTCCTCTTTAGGTGCTGGCTCCAAGTGAATGGGGGTGACGTTATTGGGCTTTTTAACACTGGAGGGGGGTAAAAAAAAGATGCCGTGAAGGTCATGGACAAAATGTCACATAAAAAGTTAAAATTAAATTGCTAAATTAAAATAGAATAAAACAACAGTTTTATATAAATGAGATATACATGAGATTATATAAGAAAAATAAAAGTATAACCGAATAATGCCTCACAAACTGCTCAAGCTCAAAAACAGAAAGTCGTATAACAGGCCCCAAACTAAATCCAACTGAGAATCTATGATCATGTTTGGGGCATACAACTGTAATCTGACTAATCTGAACAACGTAATATATACTCACGAGTATGGGGAGATTGGAACAGCCACTACTAATACATGGTTCTTCTTTCTGAAGAGCCTCCAGAGTCCTTTGTGATAACCTCGTACATCCAGGTCCCATACGTGCAGGCACTGTGAGCAGAAAACAAGATAAGGCCATAACCTAATACTATGTTTTAATATCCTAACCTCAGATTTTATTTCTATATATTTCCTCTCTCAGTGTTTATAAGCCATTTATCTACCCTTGCGGGCTCTTCGAACGATAGCCAGACATTCGCACCTTTAGTTCACATAAAAACAGGCAATAAAACTCACCACATTGCTAAGTATTGCATTGTAAGAAAACATGCAGGGTAACAACTGGCTAAACCGCTCTGAAATGCAGCCATTTGTTAATGTGAGAAACCCAACTAAAATCTTAAATGGTGGATCTTCAAAAATTCAACATACCTTTGCCAGTTCTGTCCAGGTGTTTGTATCCGTCTCTTGCTCCATTTTAATGAACATTACAAAGGTCTTTCCCTCTGTGTCTGGGATAAATGAGTCTTCGCATGGGTTTTTACTGTGGTCCAGAACCTCGGCCTCACTGCAGACGCACAAATGATTACTGCAGTTGTTCTAATAATAATAATTAAACTATTTTAAGGTGTTGCAGTAACTATGCAATAGAGGAGTATGATCATCAGATAAAATTACCGTAGCAGGTTTTGGATTTCAATCTCATATGCATCTTTCTTTAAGCTGTAAACAGAGAGAATATCAAAGACGCCTGAAAATGATACAAATGAGGCTAATATGAAGACTAATACAAAACTATACATACCTATCTACATTTTTCATCTGAACATTCGGAATCGTGTTGAATTTGTGTTTTTTAAAGTAAACTTCCTATAGAGAAACATGCACAAAATTTTGGTATGAAATATGCATTTAAAGTGAGGAAATGTTAGAAAAAGACAAACACCACTGAATTTATAGTATCCCAGATTCAGTTTCCCATGGAAAAATATACTAAATTACAAGTATAAAAATACAGATAAACCACAAAAAGCTTTAACATAACGGAAATATAGATGTAATAACACGTAAACATAACTGTTTCACTTACATGGAAGTAACCATTCATGTTTAAACCAATGATGCCAAAGTGATAAGAGCGGGAGACATCAGGAATGACACATTCTCTCCCCTTCCTCTGTTCTGGCATCCGCATCCACATGTCCCAATCCCATAGCTAAGGTATGGCAACAGTATGAATGGATGAGAGAGGAAAGATAGGTTTAATATAGACGACCAATACACTACCATTCAAAAGTTTGGGGTCAGTAAGGTTTGTTTGGAAGCATTTAACTGAACTAAAATGACATTTATAACAGATTTAGATTTCAAATGCAGGGGTGAAAAAGTATAACAGTATATCAACATTGATAATAATAAGAACTGTCTCTTAACTAGTTGCTTATTAGCCTGCACATTACTAGAATATTAGCCATTTATTAGTAGTAATTAAGCATATATTAATGCCTTATTTTACATCTCTAATCCTACCCAATACCTACATTTAACAACTACCTTATCAACTACTAATAAGCAGCGAATTAGGAATTTATTGAGGGAAAAGTCATAGTTAATAGTGAATAACTGTTCCTTATTCTAAAGTGTTACCAAAATGTTTCTTGAGCACCAAATCACATATTAGAATGATTTCTGAAGGATTGTGTAATCCTGAAGCTGTCATCACAGGAATAAATTACAGTTTAAAATATATTAAAATAGAAGCCAGTTACTTTAAATGTTACTATTATTTCACAATATTACTTTCTTTTCTTTCTTTTTTTAATTTTACTATTTCATGTTGTTGTTTTTTTTACCTTTACTTTTCTAACATTTCAAAATTAAGGCATTATTTGCATTTATTTAAATATCATTTCAGGTACTTACTAAATACACTACACACACTCTTGAAATTCAACAGACTGACTCTTCAAGGGATAGCAATGTTATTCAAATTAGATAACAAAATACTAAAATCCATAGTGAGAACAGCACTTCCCAATGGTGAGAGGAGGATTAATCACTCTGAGAAGCTTTCGTGCAAGCAAATGGAGCAGAAAATTGTGCCAAATTAGACATTGCTTTTGAGAGGTTTTGCTTGTAAACTGTAAATACATAAACCTCTCCTATTTAGACATAAATAATAGGCTAAATGCAGGAATTAGCTGCCTCACCTTTTCAGGAGTTGGCCATTTGGGCTCTAGCTCATCCTTGTAAAGGCTTTTTTTAAGCACCCAGCCAAGGCCAGGCATACTTTCCACTCTGTACAACAGAGACGGGTCCTCTGCTGTGTGCTCATAGCCCTGCAAAACAGCACAGCAGCAAGGTCAGGTGCACTGCTTGAAGGCCTTTAAAGACTTATACTGTAATTTTAGAAGAGGGTACAATAACCATTGTTTAGCAGAAGAATAATAGAGCATTTGGTAGTATTTACCCCCAAGAAAAAAACAAAAATAGCATATTTTCAAGTAATGAAAATTGAAAAGAAACTTTTTTTCCATCACTCACTTGGTCATTCCAGGCTGAGATACAGTACAGACTGTCATCCTCACGCAACAAATGGATTGTCTGACTGAGAAAGCTGAGAGCCAAATGTTGGAGAAGAAATAAATCACACATTTAAATGACTTTTAGAGACAATGAGTCAAATGTTGTTACTCAATCCTTTCTATTAAGATGAGTTGAGCTCATTAATTCTGCACTCATACGTTTCTAATCTAGCCTGCTACAAATAATATGGGAGTCTGCTGCCATCTAGTGGACATGCGAGTAATTCAGTAAAATAATTTATAATAAAATTTCTAAATTTACATAGCTAATACACTACTCAAAAAAATAAAGGGAACACTTAAACAACACAATGTAACTCAAAGTCAATCACACTTCTATGAAATCAAACTGCCCACTTAGGAAGCAACACTGATTGACAATCAATTTCACATGCTGTTGTGCAAATGGAATAGAC
>JAUMHE010000099.1:2635967-2657837 GCA_032359235.1 Enteromius mattozi | reverse complement strand
AGGCGGATTAAATGCTTAATAGGCTGATTGGAAGTAATCAGAGACAGCTGTGGCTAGCGTTCGTGCGTGCTCCTCCCGAAACTATGTTTACAAACATCCCTTTTTGTTTTCTTTGCGCACAAAAAATTCTTGTAGCTTCATAAAATTATGGTTGAACCACCGATGTCAGGTAGATTATTTTATCATTAGCCTTGATCTTGTAAGGATCCTTGCTGTGTATGGAAGGGTCAGAGAGCTCTCGGAATGCATCAAAAATACCTTAATTTGTTTACTGAAGATGAACAAAGGTCTTACAGGTTTGGAGTGACATGAAAACTCAAACCAAGCACACACTGTACTGTACTTACCAACGCGGTCTGCCATACTATCAAAGAAGATCCAGTCAGTATCCTGAGGTCCATATTTGACGAAAGAGACATAGTGGCTGGTCTCTATACACAGCACAGCAAACAGCTCGAGTTTCTCCCGTGGAGGAGTGCGGTGATCAGACCCCGAACTCTGTGAGTAAGAGAAGCCCTGAGGAAGAAGCAGGGTGCTGGGTTTGTGGCATCGACGCTGCTGGTGAGAGTGAACCTACAAAAACAAATCAGTTCCAAGGTTGTTTAACATATTATGTTGCATTAATATTTAGGAAATATAAAAAGAAGTTTATGATTTACTATATAT
The DNA here is from genome assembly GCA_032359235.1 of Enteromius mattozi. Classification (NCBI taxonomy): domain Eukaryota; kingdom Metazoa; phylum Chordata; class Actinopteri; order Cypriniformes; family Cyprinidae; genus Enteromius; species Enteromius mattozi. The sequence goes on along the minus strand of JAUMHE010000099.1, from coordinate 2,657,171 downwards.
AAAGTACACGATTAACTTAAATGCATAAAATCCCTTTTAATAATTAGTATAATAATATTATAGCCTATAATAATAAAGAAAGGACTGCATTTACTGTATGCATTATAAATTTATACTGAATATTCTGGTAAATGCAGAATGCATATTTAACACCCTACCTGAGTGGAACATTTCAGACAGAAATATTTGAATCCTGTATCACTAAACACTGTGTCTCTGAAGCACTCAGCACACTCCTGATTTGCTAGCTGACCACACAACACACACTGCTGAGGACCTAATGAGCAAGTAAATATATAACACACCTCAGGTGACTTAACAGAACACACAGAAGGATGGAAGCACATTACTTGGAAAACCCCAAGACATTTATATTTGTATAGACGTTAAGGGCAATTTACCCTCCGCGAGAAGACCTGTGATGTCCAGTTCTGTAGAAGGAATGATTTTTGGAAACATTTTGAAACTCTTCCCTGAGCGAGGCATAGTAAGAATTAGACAGGCAGGAATCTGGAGGCATAGAGAAAAAAGAGTAACAGCTAGATCACACAATGATTTGTACATCTATATTATGAATCCATTTCATGATATTAAGAAAAACACACACAGGATGTATATTCATTTGGGGCACAACAGAAACATTTAAGTAGAGAGAGACAGTACCATCTGCAGGTCAATCATGGAATGTCCAACCAAAATAATACCTCTGCTAGTTTGAGACCGTTGCTGTAAAATGAATGCTCCAGTAGCTGTTGAACCGTCGGCAGGACTAAATGGTGGTTATAATCCATAAATATTTGGTAGTAGTAACAGCTTTGCAATTTTTGTATGCTTCCTGATTGGCTGCTAAAGGCAGATGAAGTGATAAACATATATTAATGCATAAACTTAAAGAAGGCATTCTATTAAAATGCCAAGACATATTCAGCAGAAAGAAACAGGTCATTTTTCTAAAAAAAAGACACTATAACAGAATAATTTTCCTGATGATCAGTTTTGGTTAGACTCTTGAATGTCAATCAAGTTTGCAACTTTGCAAAGAGATCATTATGCTAGAGTATTCAGTCAGTTTTTCAAAAGTGTAGTTTATGTGTGTGTGTATGTGTTAAATGGTGTAGTAGTTGGGATAAATTATTTGGTACTTCCTCAAATTACTAAAAATAAACAACGAAATCATGGAGGAAGTAGAATCGCTCAGTTCCTGATGATTCCTGTGTCAATGAAAAATCTCTCTACCAGAGCATGAGTGGTGGATCCAGAAAGAGAATCTCCTGCATGATGAGAGAGAGGAACTCCTCGGGATCTACACACATCAGGAAAAACACTATGCTTAGTGCAATTCTAGAAAACAGCCAAAAGATCTTTTATAGATAATGAGATATAAATAATTTGTGGAAACAGCTGTGGAATATTTTGGATCTGCATTTTGATGGTTTGCTGAGAAATGTAAAGTTGGACATTTTCCTTCAAAATTCTGTTTGAAATTTGACATCATTAACAAAGCTGAATATGGCTATAACATCAATAACACAGTTTACCCTTTTCATCTGTGGTGTAAGTGGGGCAGTGTTCCCGTTTCTGTAATTGCTTCCGAAGATTCATCACACTGCGCTCTGATACAAAACCTTGTCTGTAAAGTAGGAGAGAAAATTAGGTTATACAAGCTCTACTATATGTATATATGTATTATAAGTGTTATCGAAATTTCTGTTTAGCATGACTTTTAAAATTTTAATTTTACAAGGTAAAAATTAGGCCAAAATCTCACTTGCGGAGAGGGTTGACAATGTTCTTTAGCAGAATGTTTTGAATGGTTTCATGTTCTGTAGACTTAAAAAGCAGAGAATCCAAAACTGATGAACAGGAAAACACACTGGATAAACAAAACAAAAAACAAACAAACAACAACAAAAATTAGATCATGCCATATTATTAAACTAATTAAATTAGATATTTTAATTGTGTTCATTTTTTAACTGATTTCAGTTCTGCATGTAAACCATGTCTAAGATGAGTTCTAACCTGAACAGGGCAGAGTCCATATAACAGGAGTTGCAGTGACCCTGAATGCCTTTCATCTTACCAATCAATCGGTTTGACACATCTTCTGCTCTAATAGGTGGCACATTCTCCTGTTCTTCAGATACAATTGCCTCATCATTATCTGTCACAGAGAAGAATAATGAGGCATACAAGAAACGTTGTGCAAGTTCCACATAATAAAATGTCACTTTCTGCTAATAAATACCTGACGCTCCCACTTTAAGCACAGTACACTGTAATATCACAAAATTTAACAATATCTTTAGGTCTTACCAGAGTGTCCATTGAACAGCTTCTTCTTTACACCAGAGAAGCGATCATCAGGCCGACAAGATGACAGTTTCACAAATAAACCACAATGAGGAGGACAGTTAAAGTACCGTTTTCCTTTATATGTTCCATCAGTCACGCCAGCACTGCTGTCCTCCTAAGAAAAACAAACAAACATATATTACAGCCTTTAAAATTTGTTAACAAATATTGAAATTGGCTTGTAGTTTTTATTACATTTCAGAACTACAGGAATTTTTAAAAGACGAAATCATACCAGTTCCAGTCCAGCAATTTTCTCAGATTTATCAGGTAAATATCCAGTCCAGCGGACAATTCCATACACTAGTGTTTTTCCCAGAAGCTGCACCAGCGAGTCAATAGTAATTTCATCAGAATCAGTAATACCCCCCATCCCTGGGCCTTGAGAAGTGTCCATTTTTTCAGTTGCATCTGGTCAAAAGAAAAAAAAGTATATTACAGAAGTAACTCCATTACATTGAAAGGATAGAAATTATAGTTTGCATGAGTGTCTATGGCCAAATATTTATAAGAAGGTATGTGTTTTTCTATTCTATAAGTGCACATTAAACCTCCGGCAGCACATGCATATGTTACCTTTATTTAATAGCTCCTCTTTAATAACACAATCCAGTGGAAGCATTATCTCTCCTCCTTGCTTCCCCTCTTCATCCTTATCCTGAGAAGAGGAATATTTTAGAAAATTATTCTTACTTAATATAAGCTCATCTTTGCGCTATAGATGAACACACTATCTGTGTGTTGTTTTGTTTTTCTTGTACATACAGTACATCTATGTAATACGTTTTTTTGAAAATCTGTACTTTCTTTTCATTTACATTTAGTTGAGTCATTTAGAGCAATTTTCATGCTGCTGTTTTATAACCCTTATTTAAGGGGGTATTTACACAACACAGTATTTAAAACATTTAATGCATTTTAGCCATTTGTTTACACAATTACAGCATGTTGATGGCCTGAACAGCTTAAAAACTGTTTTCGAAGTGCAAGTTTTTGCAAAAACTTCCTTATCGTCTCAGTGTAAACTACAAAAACATGAATTTGTGAAAACAGTGACGTTACACACATATTACATGTTTGCATAGTGCTTCTTTACAAAGTGACATCACCAACTACTGGCCTGGCATAGACATAATACAGCATTTTAAGTTATTTTCATGAATCTGTGTGAAGGGGAATTGTTTTGACAGTGTTGTCATCAATTCCAAAAATGCAAAGAAAAACTTTAGCAAATCGTTATAGTGTAAATATACCCTAAGAGACAGAATTTATTCTGGGACTAGTATTTACCAGTAATGAATCTTTCCTTTTTGGACTTTTTGCTATTGTCCTACCAAGTCAGTTTTGTTTTCGTCTATATATCTAATGAAAGTGTTCATAGAGAATGTTACAAAACAGTTTATGACAATTTATGTCATTATTTACTAATCCGTATGCCATTCCAAACCTGTAAATTCTTAAAAACTCTTTGATTAAACAAAGAAAGTCTTACAGACTAAATACCGCAGTGAGTAAAAAAAATTTGGTATCTGCTTAGAAGTCTGTACTCACAGTAGATATAAGAACCATTTTGCCATTTTGGTGGTCGCTTATATCCATAACCATGCCATGGTGAGCATTGTTTTTGTCACCAAAAAAGGTTACTCTGTCTCCAGCTTTGAGAGGCTCAGTAGATGTCATGGACAGGGAAGACTGAGTTGGTAGCGGTGGTGCTGTAGGCTTGTGATCCACTGGTTTGATTCTCGTAAAAGGGGCAAAAATGCCTGAGTTTTTAGGACACCGGAAGCATGTTTTGTGGTTGTAGGAACCATCATTTTGGCCTTTTCCTTTATCTTCCCCCTAAGAACAGAAGAGAATGTAGGACTTATTTTATGACCATGTAAACTTAGTGGGTTGTTTGTAATAATATATCTCTGTTTTCTGTTCAACAATACTACAGACACATTCTTGCTCACACAAATAGGCTACTCACCTGCAGTTCCACTCCAAAGAAGACTCCTGTTATAGGATCAGAACTATACAATGTACATAGACTGCCAATGTATCGAATCACACCTTTGAGCCATTGCCCTTTATATTCAACGTGAACCTGACTACTTTCAGACAGATTTGAAGCTTTCTCTAAAGCTTCAGGATCTTTCAGTGCCAACAGTCGCATTTCATTGGATTCAAGAGCCAGCAGTAATTGTGCCGATCTGCGCGACAATGGCTCTAGGAGAACTTTATCAAGGTGTTCATCCCAAGCGTGGCCAATCCGAACTACAGGTACAATGTTTGTGTCGTTTCTCTTTTCCCTAGAATAAAATCGTTGTTTATCTATGAAACATATTTCACCAGCATTTATGTATCCATGTGGTGAAGGTGGTTTTGCAGTTATTATGAAGTATAATTTGTTGTCAGCTGAATCCATTTCTTGAAAAGGTCACTTGGAAAACTGAAGTAGGTCAGGTTTTCAGGTTGACACCAGTGTTTCCAGTGTGGGCATGGGCCTATAGCACTGGAGTTATGTTACTTGCTCACTTCCTCGGAGTAAGGCATATTCTTCTTCTTTGTCATTTAAATACCTTCAAGTTAAAAACGTAAACTGCGCTGGTAGACAGAAAGAGCTGCTTAGACAACCTCTGTAAAACAGTCAACAGTTAGTGGTAGTAACTTGTGTATGCTATCATTAGTTTATTAGTTTGACCTGTAATCCTGGAATACAACTTTTTTAAATAAGATAACTTCCCCTCTCAAGCGACTTCATAAAATTAATAATTCCCAATTAAACTGAGTAAACATTCGATCTAATTATGGTCATTACTTACCTTTGTCAGTAATACTTTCGATTTCTGTAACCCAAAACGAAACTGTTAGAATGAAAAACTGTCAGCCTTCCTCAAAATATATAAACTTAAGAGATTGTTAGAATAAAGATGATGTGATTATTTAACTTTATAATGTTACTCTAAATGAAACTACTTTCCAGACATAACTACTGTCGGTCCGTAAAGTCTCGACCAAGCAGGCGTAGTTCACCTCATAAGCAAAACTTCAGAATCATCTGTTGAGAGGCCTGTTGTGATTGGATGCTGCCTGTAAACGTAATCACAGGCGTCGTCGCGGTTTTATGACATCTGTGTTTTGGTGTGAAGATGGCTGAACGCGAAGCTCTAAAAAGAGAAATAGAGGAATTGCAAAGTAAGTGTAACAGCTTTATTTATATGGTGATATTCTAGCGGAATTCAGCAGTGGTTTAAGCCTTTTTCAAAACTCTAACGTAACGTTCGTTATTAGCCACATTTACCTTGTGTATGAAGTATTCCGTAACACCGTGGCTGACGTAACCGTTATTCCCTAAAGCTAAGGTGTTTACTAATTTTAGGATGTTTACGTTATATGCTTGTAATTTCTGACTTACAACAGTTTGTTTGTTTCAACTGTTCCTCGTTGTTGGTACTGGCTCTTTGCTGATTGCTGTAACAGAGCAGGTTCAGGGATAAACAAGTCTATGGGCGAAAATCATGACCACCAAAGTGAAAGAAATGCCCTACATTAACGTTATGTGCCTTTTGAATGCCTCTGTTCGTTTATGTGTTATTTCAATTTGGTGTGTTTAATATTATATTCTAGATTATTTCTTAGTAGCTGCTGAATAGCTAATATAAACTGATTTTGATTAAACGTTTAAATCCTTTCAGGGTGAAACAAAAATTAATTCCCAAATCGTTGGAACCAATTAGATCAAAATCTCACAATCATAAGGTAAATACCTTTTAGGAGATGGGGACCAGAAATATTTAATACAATGTATTCTACAACAGCATTTTTTTGTTTTGTTTTGTTTTAGGGTATGCATATAATTTCTAATATTTATTTATGATTACAGAAACCTTGCATTTGATTTTATAGTTAACAACCAGGCCTATATTCTAGTTATTCAGATTTTTGTTTGTTTGACTTATTTAAAACATTTTAAAAATGATTTAAAATTCACTTTATTTTCTGACTCTCTTTTCCCAAGGGGCATCTCAGCTTATTATTAATATTATTTTAAATAATATATATATATATATATTTTTTTTTTCTGTCTTCTGGAATCGAGTGTAATGAAAAGAGATGGCCACACCTCTGTTACAGACCTTGCATTTGCTGAAGTCTATTTCATTCATTTTCAAATAATCTGGTAAGTTACTACTAGGCTCACCTTAACCTTACACGCTGCTTCTTTACTTTGCAGACCTCATTAATGACTATAAAAGTAATCATGGTGAAGTTCCCTCAAGTTCTACACAGTGGGGTCATGCCAGACATGGTTCAACGAAGGGCCGGGGCCAGAGTCGGGGTCATGCCTCACACTACACACAGTCATATTCATCACTGCCACAACCGTATGTGCCTCAGTCTTATGGCAGCTGGAGGAAAACATACTCCCTTAACAACAAGACCAACAGGACAGTTCAGAGCCATGTGTCTCATCCAGCTGTGGACCACCTGAACCAGCCTCACCATCACACCACTACATCTGGAGCTGCTGCTACTGGGAAAAGTGCTGGACCTTTTGTCAACAACAGTGTTTTATTTAAAACTTTGAAAGCTGAACAAACCACAAATAAATATACAACATCTTCACTTAAGGTCCAAAGTGAGACTTCAAAGGAGAGGAAAAGTGAAAAAAGGACTGTGCTTATACCTTCAACAGGAAAAAACAATCTTGGCTGCTCATCTACCAGTACACTAACTGAATCTGCTTCAACATCAGACCCTGAAATCAAGATAAATTCTTCTTTGAAATCATCCTCAGCTGTCAACAATCAATCTATCCCTTCATCTGTCAAACCTTCAGCTCCAGTTCAAGTCAAACCACACCTTTCCACTGCTGCCTTATCCAATAGGACTGTTGTAATGCCAACAGCCAATAGAGATTGTACTATGGCTTCATCTGCCTCTAACCTTCAGTCTCAGGCTTCCTTGAGTCCCACAAAACTTCAGCTTAAGCAAGACTCAAATCAGCCACGTGTAGCCTCACCATGTCATAAGAAATCTCGGTTTACTTGGGTGAAAAACCAAGAGATGGTGAACATAAAAAGCACACCCAAGCCAGTGATCTCCGTATCCTCTCCTGGGACAGCCACTGTCAGACGAGTTTCCAGCTCCAATAAGAAGGTGTCTCGCAAGCCTAATCTTTCCCTCGGAACTCCTAAGTCCTCAAAGTACACCTGGGTGTCTTCCTCTTGTTCCTCGTCAACAACTGGAAAAGCAAACACTTCAACAAAAACGTCTCGCAAACCCATTTCACCCAGATCTCTTAAAGTCCCTGTAAGAACATCTCAAAGTGAACTGGAGGTACCAATGAAAGAAAAGAGATTTGCCACAACTTTATCAAAAAAGTCTAAAGCTACAGGTGCTTCCACATCCCATGGTGACCATGCCAGCCGCTATCGCTGGAAAGCGGCTGGACAAACCGCAACAGCAAATGCATTTAGCTCAATTTCTAGAACTACCCATAAGGGCACGGTCTATAGATGGACAGCTAACAAGAATGGTCAAAAGGGGGAAAAGGTATCTGTTTTGTCCTCAAACCCCACCTACATGAATGCTACTACCACCTCACTGTCAGCTGGTGCTTTCAAGCTCAGGAGTCGAACCAAGATTATCAGAAGATCTGCTAGCAGGTGAGAGTTCTGCTTGGTTGAGATTGTGATACAGTATATACACCATTATGTAAGGGGAATGTGAGATATCAGAATTAATTTTAGGGACACATCGGTGTTAAAATTTTGGCTGGCTCAATCATGCTATGGCTAAAATCCGATAAATGAATATTAAAATTGTATACTATTTTATATAAAAATAGACAGGTAAATGTTTCCTCTTGCAGGAGTAGTTATCTGTCCTGTTAAAAAGGATAATAAATAACAGTACTTGCTTGACATTTTGAAATGGATGATATTTTATTAGTGGAATTATTCAACACAAGCAAGTTTCAAAAGTGTGTATTTGTGTCACATAAAATATTGACCTAATGCTGACATAGACAATTCTAAAAAAATTAAAAAACAAAAACATCTGTGTGTCACATCTGGTGGCAGTATTGTTCTTTAACTATCCACTAGATGGCAGCACATAGTTCTTAACATTTCCTTTGCATTTAAATAAAACAAAGCAAACATTTAGTTTTTACTTAGCATGTAACATGCTAAAATTTAAAAACATTTTTTTTAAGAAATTCATACAACAGTTCATATGTGTTTTTTGTATGTCTATATACAGTCCCTCCTTAGAGAGAAAATACAGCCCCATTCTGCAGACTGTAAGGAGCCGGTATTCTTTGCAGAGACGGACACACGCACAGGTGAAGACTCCAACCAATGCCAGGCGTGCACAGTCGAAAGTGCTGGTTTCGTTTGGCAGACACAAGCTCCGCCGTCTCTCTCTCACCTCCACCTCACTTGGGACCTCAAGATCAGGTCAGTTACTATGACTGCACATTCACAAAATGCTTTACAACTCTCAAAACACAATGCAACTCTACCTGTGCCTTTTTTAAAACTGATTGTTTTACCCCCTCTGTGACTAATTGGTTTAATTAGTAATCAACACAAAACGGTCTCTGGAAAATTAATTATCGCTGCTTTGTTTGTATTCCTCGGAGAGAGGTTGAGGTGGGATTTATGTTCCCATGGAAACGCACTGGGTACACTGGGAACTGTCATGAAAATAAAGTCTTACTGTAGATGAAAGCATGGAAATTTTCCTGTCAGTCTCAGAGACTTGGCTGTACTGACTAGATCATTGGTACATAGATTATCCTAATGTCGTACCCCAACCCTGCAATTTTAAACTTTTTTTTTTTTCAAATTCATATTTCTCACATTTTATTATTATATTATATTAGTTAAATATACCCTTTTGCATCTATAAGGCCCACATTTTTGTCCTAATATTTTCAGCAATTGTGTACACTGCAATAATTTATTTACGCTTTTACTATTCCTACATCTTTATTATTGTTATTTCTTACACACTGTAAATTTTGCCCAGATTTTTGGCTTGTTGCAGATTCTGGGCAGTCAGAGTTGACAGAGTTCACAGAAAATTGCATAGTGCAAGATGGGCACAGACAGGTTTTTTTGTTTCAGATCATGATTCCTATGCCTGTTTCCGTCACTGAATCAAAAATGTAAAAAAGGTCAACTTTTTATCTCGTAATTCAGATTTTTTTTTCTCTTAATTGCACCTTTACATTTACTATGATGTTTTATAGCAATTGCGAGTTGCTAACGCCAAATTCACACTGCAAATGAATTTGGCATTAGCAACTTAAAGTGGTCACATCACCGTTGTTTTCACACTGTACGACTATCTGCGGTATCATTCAATTGCTGCTATTCACAATGCACAATGGATCAATGACAGGAGGTTTCACACAGCATGACTTTACAATTGGAAGAATCGCTGACATATCTGTCTTGTCCACACACTGAAAAGTTTCTTCCCCGAAATTCCAGATGAACTGTATCTTGCTCTCTCACTGGCTGTAGGACATTGCTGCTTTAATTTTCAGTCATTTGACATTTCACTCTTCCAATCCAGATATTTAGCATGCCAAAAATTTCACAGGCATCAGTGACACATCAGAGATTTTCTCAGATCATGTCTTTGAAAACTCACACTGCGTGACTGACACTTGCATAAATGCGCATCAATTTGCCTCAGTTTTTGGGTATTTATTTCGCAAAATCCGTCGGCGAGTGAAAATTGGGGCTTAAATTGTGCAGTGAACTCGACATCAGAATTGTGAAGTATAAACACCCAGTTTGGAGAAAATATCAAGTTTTTCTTCCTCGGAATTGGATTTGTGAGTTTATACAGTATGTGTAATTCTGACTTTTTCTCAGATTTGTGTGACATAAACTCACAATTGTGAGTTATAAAGTCAGTATTCAGTAGTCAATATTGTTGAGTTTATATCTCACAATTCTGACTTTATTGTTGCAGTTGCGACTTTATGCCTCACAATTCTGAGAAAAAAGTCAGAATTGTACCTTTTTTTCTTTTTAATCAGTGACGGGATTCTGTCCAGTTGGAGGAATATCAAATATGTTTTTTAAGTTGCTTTAATTTTTCAGACCTCTTCTATCAACAAAGCACACATTTCTCTCTGAGATTGTTGTGTTTGAAACAGTGTGAAAGTCTGGTAATGTGTGACCTTCAGTTATAGTGTACAATGCCCAGTTATTCCTCTGTAACCATTTACTAAGCTATGATGCTTTTTTCAGAATGACATTTTATTAGTTGAACAATTGGTATGTTAAACAACAGTACAACCCGTCTAACACCCTCTACTTCTCGTCAAAAATTAAACATTGCAATACACTGTCTCAGGTCTGTTGGATGTTACAATCTGATCCAAAATGGGGAGCCATTTGATTATCAGCCATCACTATACATGGAATATTGTTAGAACATTCTGTGACAATATTGCTGAAAAATGTACAGCTTCTCTGCTTCTGAGAGCTTATGTCTTTTAATAGACTTTAGTTCGGTTTAAAACATTTTATCTTATTAACTTCTTGCAAGTTATTTCTTCGTCTGACATTTCCTAATTTTGAAAGATCATGAATTGTCTGTTTGTTGTGACTGTACACCCCCAATAGAGGGCAGCATGTTCCCAGCAGGCTGAATGGTTTAAAAGGGAGTAGGTTTGGGTGTGATGGCCCGTATCCGCTGGGCATAGGAGGAGTTAATTAATTGCCCAATCGGGCCGTGATGGTGTACATGTGCCGATAGCGGGTAATTTGCAGCAGTGGCTCGCCGAATACGGCTACACTATCAAACCCTGCCAGCGCTCTCGCTCAGTAGATAAAAAGGAGCTAATGCGTAATTATCCCTTTGCAAATTGGATTGTTTTAACGAACTGGAGAATATAAGCCCAACCTGATGGAAAGCAATCACTGTTTTTACAGCCAGCTCCACCCCATCCACAATCTCACTGTAATCGCTTGCGCTCTGTTTCTGCGCACATTAGAGTAGCAGTATTACCATAAAACTGCCTTCCTTTTGCATACCTGTAAATTGCCTGTGTCTCTTCCTACCAAGGTCTTGTAATAGGAAGTTTTGTCTTGTTCTAGCCAGGTGATGCTTCTTTGGGTTGGATGTGGAGAGAAGGGGCGAGCGGGAAAGACAGGGTGGGTGATGGAGGGGTTAGCCAGAGGGACTCTGTGCAGGAGATAAGAGTGGCTAATAAAGAGCAAATTGAATTACTAATGAGGAAAAAGAGGGCAGCCGCGTTAAAAACCGCCACTAACTGCCTCTCCTCACTGCCATGTCCACCACCGCGTGACATCTCTTAATTCCTTCTCTGATGAGTGCCCACCACATGTCTCTCTCTCTCTCCCTCCCTCTCTATCTGTTTACCGAGGCTGGTTGGTTATCTGTTGGGGGATTTAAAGGGGCATAAACCTAAGTGAGCAGTTAGGAGCGTAATGAATTGCGGGCAGGGGAGAAGCGCCTCGATAATCCCATAAAATAGATAAATGACAGAACACAATAGTGAGGAGATGAGAGGGAGAGAGAAAAGGAGAAGAGAGGCGCCTGAAGCGTCTCAATGGAATTTTGGCTTAGGACGCATGAGGGTTCACAGACAAATAAAGGCAACTTATTGTGGACTGATTAGTCTTCACTCCATAAAGAATGGCTTCATATATTTGTGGATGCATTTACACCCGTATGAGGTCTTTCCATGGTTTGCTTTAAGCTGTTTTGGCTTTTCACAATCATGAATGATAGTTGCACAATTTTCTTTTTTTTTTTTCTTCCCATAGGTTGTGTAAGTGATGTAGACTCACTGAAAACATGGGTTTTGAGTATTATTATTTATTATTTTAGTAATATTCTATAAAATTAAACATGTACGTGAAGACTCAACTTTAAGCAAGTTATTTCATATTTATTAAAAATAAATTTATTCTTCTATTCAGCAAGGATGTGTTAAATTGATCAAAAGTGCAAGCATTTTGCCAACTGGTTCAATTGTTATGGCTTTTTTTCACTTAGTTGCCTCAATTGAAATTTAGTTGATAAATCCTTTTCCATATAACTGTTTCTCTGTTCTTATTGGCTGTTATTGTCTTGTCACACAACAGCTTTGCATTTAGTGTGGACAGACTGAAAAACACCAGAATCCTGCTTTTGGTGTTTGTATAATTATTTATTTATTTCCTTTTTTTTCACAATTCAAATATTGCTCAATTAAAAAAAAATATGCAGTGGTTCCTTTTCTGGTGCACATTAGTATAGAGGAATAAGTAGAATCTTCATGTCAGTTATTTAACAGTCTGTGGCTTCAGATCTCCCCCTCATGCATGTTTGTGTAGGCAGCCTCTCTCCCATGTGTTTAAGTGATTAACTTGAGGGAGAGTTGCTGTGGCTTTATTTGGTATGATGTATGTACACCTCCACCCAACCCCCTCCCATTCCACACACACAAATACACACTGTTCAGGTCAAAGTTTTAACATCTCCTCTGCAAACGATTGGTATTTTAATGTTTAAATCAGAGGGCAGCATGTATCTTTTTCAGCTCACATGCATGCACATGCTGATCTGCTCAGGCAATGATATGGAAGGTTTACGATTAAGTCGTAAATGCATACTCGCATAGTCATGTTACCGCAATTCCACAAACACGCCCATATACACACCTTAGCCCTGACTATGTCCATAGGGGTCCTATTACTGTACAATATTTACACCTTTTTATTTGCCCATAAATCATTGTCCGGTCTTTCACAGCTCTGATCTCGCTGTCATTTTCCACTCGATCTGATGGTGCCGTCCTTCACCAGCTCGTGCAAAGTTTACACACATCCAGATGGTGGCCACACACTCAGGTGTCAGCAGCAGCTAAATATAGGCTTGCAATGTTAATGTTTTAGGTTTTACTTTTTTGTATTTTTGTATGAAAAAGCTTTTATGATATGTGATTGTCATTAACATTACAATTTGGAGGAAGTGTGCAGAATTATTCGACAAGCAAGTGATATCTTTAGAAGTTCAGGTCATTTGACAAAATGTGTGCAGTGGTATCAGTTAAGGTTAGTATGTATTATGATCGTTGTGAAGTGCAGTGTAAGGAAGGTAATGTTTTATGAAGGGTTTGTATATATTCTTCCTGTATCATCTATTTTTTTCCCCCGATTTTTATCTTCATGCATCACATTCTGTCACTTTATATAGGCACAAAGTATCTTTTTCATAGATTAACACAATGCCTCTCCCCTCAGGGCACAACCACACACTTGGTCAACGTAAATAAACAGTCACATATCCTAGCAACTGGGAGTAAAATTGGGATTTTGGATTTGGGGGAACCCAAACATCTGGCATGCCCCCATATAAACAAATGTATAATTGTAATGACTATGACTGGGACTGCATATATAATATAATATAATATATATATAACTATTTTAATATAATGCTGTAAATCTTTAGATTTGAGTTTTTCTGCATGTTTTTCTGCATGTTTTTCTGCATGTTGTTGCATGAAGAAGGCGTCCACAAAACAAGTTCTCTCAGAGCCGTGCAGACACGTTCATACATTCCGGACATTTTCTGCAGATAGCCTATAAGTCGTAATATTAGTGTTATGTTGTATAAATAACGAAGCGTATTCTATATGAAATAAATGAGTTGAATCCCGTTGATTAAAAACATGCTGTCATAGGCTTCATTCTACTGGTCATCTTCAGCATGTGCAGCTCAAAACAGAAATGCAGAACATTAATTACTGTCATAGACATAACGTTATAATAAGAGCACTATTGGGGAATTATCAGCAAGATTAGAAAATTCCTGTTCGACTGTGAAAATCCTTAGTATTTAAATTTGTATTTGTACAATTTCTATTATATACACATATATTTAATATATAAACATATTTTTCTTGAAAATATACATGCATGGGTGTGTATTTATACAAATAAATATACACATTACACTCACACACACGTTGGTTTTTGTGATTTATCAGGACTCTCCATAGGCGTAATGGTGTTTATACTGTATGTGCTATTGCCCTACACCAAAACCTACCTCTTACAGCAAACTCTGTGCATTTTTAGATTTTCAAAAAAAGCACCATTTAGTATGTTTTATAAGCCTTTTGAATTACGAGGACACTGAAAATGTCCTCATAAATCACATTCATATTGTAATACCTATGTCATACCCATGTCATTATACAAATTTGTGTCCTCATAAACGACATAAACATGTACAATGTACAAAATTAAAGTTCATTAGAAGGAGGGCTGGGCGATATATTCATGCACATCTTGTCAGTAATGCTGGTTCTTTGATTAGCGGTAAATCTCCATCACCTATTTTCAAATGGAGTGGCAGTTAATACATAGAGCCGTAGATCACCAACAAGCTATGCAATATCGCGTTCAGTTTCCCAGGTGATTCATTTGCGATACTGAATGCGATATTGCATAGCTTGTCAGTGATCTATGACTGTATTAACTGCCGCTCCATTTGAAAACAAGTAATGGAGATTTACCGCTAATCAAGGAACTGGCTTTAATGACAAGATGTGCGTAAATATATATCGATGAATATATTGCACAGCCCTATTTGGAAGTATGTTTGTTTTTTGTTTTTTTTAACATATTAAAAGTTTTTTTTTTTATAGCATAAGCAAATAACTCTTAACAGTCGTGTTTTGGCAAAAGTAGATTACTTCACATTTCATGTTTTAGAGTTAAAAATACACTTGTTTAATCTTTGTTATCTCCTCAGATGACAGTGTAGATGTTTGACAAATGTTGTTGTGACCATAGATTGTATTGATGTGATTAGCCGCAATACATGGAGTTTCCTCCTCACCATTGTAACGCAATGCTTTTACAAGGTTCCATGAATACATTTCAACTTTTATTTTCCTTTTATACCCTAAAGAAGATATCATAGGTTCCTCGAAATAATCCATCCTAGATCACTTTTAGTCAGCTTTGACGAAACTCCTCTTAGCTACCACATCTTTTCAAAGTCAGAGTAGCCTTGTCACCTGACCTGAGTTCAGCTCACTGATTTGCTCAAATTGACTCTTCGGCTTTAAAAACAATAAGGGTGCTTGTGGGCATCTGCAGTAAAAGGTGAACCCGCAATGACTTGGAAGTGGACAATACCGGCTTTTTTGACAACACATGTGACATGCTATATGTGGAGAATAATGCACGGCAATCAGCTGTTTTTTTGTTTTTTTTGTGGTGGTACTTATACTTTATATATATATATATATATATAATTAGTATATATATGTATGTATGTATGTATGTATGCATACAAAGCTGGATGATGCTGGAGTGTACATGAAAAGCAATGGACTGCCAAACAGATGATATTAGTGCTGGAATACCATTTTGAATTATCCCAAACAAATTCCCCACCCCCTTCTGGCAACCATACATGCATTGTAAATTTTAGTCAGTGCGTCAGTCTCCTCCTGCCCTCAAGTGTTCGTTCCTTATGTGGTTGTTTGTTTATTTTAGTTTGTTTTTTTGCATCACTCACTAGTTCACACTTCCTTTAGTTTCTGCCACTTTTTTTCACACCACCGCTGCTCCCTCATCTGCTGGATCTCATTCCCGGCTCCTCCCCCACCAGCTCCCATTCTTACATATGCTTCTGCCATACTGAGTAAGCATCCGAGCTCTAGTCCGGTAAAAAATATCCTGTTTATGACACGTGTGTCGGCCGGCCCTGGTTTACTTGATCCACATGCCCTCCTGATCCTAGGTTAGCGTTGCGTGAAAATCTGTGGTGTATTATTGGTAGTTATAGACATGCAATGATATTGCATTTACATGAATACGACACAAGTTTATATAAAAGGAGAAAGCCAATAGGGAAAACAAGCACAGTATAACATTATTGTTGGATTAAATTGGATGCAAACGAAATGGTAGATATTTACGAGGGCCTGCATAGTGTCTTTGCTTCTCTCTACTGTCACCCGAGATACATTTGCTCTAAATACCACAATGCCACAGTGGTTTAATCGATTGCGTCAGTCATGCTTGTACTCGCACACCGTCGACCCTCAGTCTCTGGGATGAACATTCTGCTCATTCCACATCACTTTCTCAGGCCCTGCATGTCAAGCAGATGGGCCAACTCGCACTTTAATGGGGTGTAATCTCTCCCCTCCAACAGTGTCCACTGGATAAACATTCAACTGCTCAAATTCATGCTCTGTACGGGTCCCGGCATGCACACTCCAACCTGTTCATAATGTGTCCAGCAGGCCTGTCTTTGGGAGGACCACCCACCACCTGTTAACAGCTATTGTGTGTGTGCGTGTGTGTTCAGTGCATCTCAACTTGTCTGTCCTTCAGCTGTCTGTTGTCATTTCTGTTAGTTTGTTGTTGGTACAACTGCCAATAACTTTTACTCTATCCAGCTCCATTTATTTTACTTTACCCCAAAAGGTGTCAGTAAGATAAATACTTCTAATACTTCTGTTCAGCAAGGACAACATTAAATTGGTCAAAAGTAAAGTTATTCACAATGTTAATAATTCTGTTAAAATAATGCTGTTTTATTGAGATTTCTATTCATAAAAAAAAACAATTTCCACAGAAATATTCAACATCGTAAAAAGAAATATTTCTTCACTGAATCAGCATGTTATAACGATTTCTGAAGCATCTTGTGGCTACTTCAAGTAAATAAATTACAAAAAAAAAAAAAAATATATATATATATAGCAAAAACAAAATGACTCTTTTTGACTTAATTTTTGTTGAAATTAATGAAAGCGTGGTGAGTATAGGAGACTTATTTAAATGTATTATTTATTTATTTTTTTTACAAAAACCTTACAGACCCCATAGCATTAAATGAAAGTGTGTAGATAGCATTTTATTTGTTTGTTTGTTTTATTGATTTATTTTATTGATTTATTGTAATTATTAGTATATTCAGCAAAACTGAAGAATTAAATAGTTTTACCATGGAATGTTTGGCAACAGTCATCATAGAGCACAGAAAATCTTTTTGAGCAGGGCAGCTTTTGCAAATCATTTGGTTAGAATGTAGTAGCATACCATGGTAACACGCAGTATACAACCACAGGACAACTGATCAACCTCAAACTCTTTAACGAAAAGACCCCTGTGCTCGACATGGATTCCCAGTGTGTAATTTGTGTACAGTCAATGACAGACATAGAGAGACATTATCCAATGCTCTTGTGCCTTGCTTCTCTTGCCCGGGTCTCTGGCTGCTCCCTTGTCAAACTGTCAGCTGGCCATAATTAAAGCTTCTCACTGCTTGGCCTTGCGTGACACACCCAAGCAGCAACGCAACTAACAGCCACCTGCCAGGCACACCCGTCCCCTACGCTTATGTGTAAACTGCATGAGAACACCTGCAGATTAAGTGGAAGGAGATGAGGCCACTTAGTGTATATGAAGTTTGAGATACGCTTGCAGGGAAATGAGCAGAAATAGAAAAATGTGTTTATTGTCAAACGGTTTGCACATTTTCACATTGGAGTTAGTTTTGAGTTTGTGCGGTAAAGGGTTGATGTGTGAGATCATTTGTTGAGTGTTTGTGCCAGCAGTTGAAGGCTAAGTGATGAAAAGTGTAATCTAAACGCCAATGAAACGGGACACTGTACTTACACTCTTTCCTTCCCCGTTTTGGGGGGTAAATGTTTTCTTGGTATCCTGAGGGGTCTCCGGTAACCCAAGGGACAGAATAAATCAGAAACCTTAAACAGGACACACCTGCTAATTATTTAAGAACATACACATCATTTATCACCTCCAACACATACATTGTGTAGTTATGTGGTTGTCTGGGTTTTTATGATTTATTGATATTTTGTCTGTCCAATTATAGCTTTGGTTGACTAATTAACGACGACGTGTGATTGTCATCATCTAGTTTCTGTAGTGATAAATAATACCAGTAATCACTGAAAATATATATTAATATTATTATTATTATTATTATTATTGTGCTTATTATGAATAATTATTTAAATTAATATTGTTTGGTAAATAATTAATTGATATTTAATTTATGTTTATTTAACATCAACAACAATAATAATCATAATAATAATGTTGTGTGCAAATGTAAATGAATATAAATAAATAATAAATAATTGAATTACCATTTATTTACCACATAATATAAAATACATAATTTATTCACAATAATAATAATAATAATAATAATGTTTTATCATTTTCAAGCTGAATTTTTAGCTGCACACTGCACAATTTTAGAGCACACTGCTCCCCTTGTGTGATTGTTATTCAAGTGTACTTTTTGGACACTGAACACTGTTCCTTTTGCGTCAGTCTTATGTAGAACAACATAAAGTTCACTTAGTTGTTTTAAGACCATGGCTACGTTCCTACAAATGGCACGTTATAATATTACCTCTTGCTCAAGCCCTTTAAGTTAGCCTTTTCCAGTAATCCGATCTTAGCAGCCCCTCCCACGCACCCTTCATCTGTCCACACGGCGTGAAGTGTTACCATAATAATCACAGTAAATTGGCATTGCGTGGGAAGCAGACTATACGGTCTAAGGCCAGCCAAACAAATCTCTCATAGAGTGGATTGGAGTGGGACAGGTTCATGGGGTTAAAGGTTTTTGACTGGGAGGGGGCAGAAAGAGCACCTGAAGATTGTCTTCAGGCCTTACTTTAAACCAGTAAGATACTCTCTTCTCTGGAGTCACAGAGGTCATGTTTACAGAAAAAGAGACACATCATTCACTTGCTCTATTTTTTGGAACTCTAATCAACATGCTAAACTAACTTTTTATGTTTTGTTTAGGTGTATTAGGTGTAACTCTGTGTTGAAATTTACAAGACAAATTGGTCATTTTGGTCTTATTGTAAGCACTGCTAGCTTTTGTACAATTGAAAGATGTAGCTGATATACACAACATTTGGCAGTCAGAGTTGACCTATTTTATGAAAAGTTATGTGTATATTGAGCACAGACTATGATGCTATTAAGTTATACAAAATGGCCAGTATTTAAGTGTGACCATTGACAGAAGTGTATGAACTTGAACTTGGTGTTTTAAAATCTGATTGGAATTGTGCATTCTTCACATCTTCACAATTGCTGCAGTTTATAATAAAATCACTGGTTCATTTATAGGATATGAGAGAATATGTTGATGACTGTTGAAAGACAGGTGTATGAAGTAAGAAGATGAAGTGTAAGAATTAAGTAGACTGATTAATATCCATTTTTATTTTTGGCGGTTATGTGAGCCCACATATGTTCATATCATTTTTAGTAACCATATCCGAGAACAGTTTCAACACATTGCAGTCAATTACAGGTCTTGCAGGCATAGTATAGCCATTTACACCACCTTCCCTGGTGCAGTCTTACTCAGTTTTTTGCCTTGTTCTCTCTGTCAAAGCTGCTAGTTACCAAGTTGACAAGTTACTGTCCAAGTTGCTAATTACAAACCCAGAAGCACATGAAACTGTGACTCTTGAAGCTGAAGCGTCATTTTATGTCACTAGTGACCAAACGGATTAGCAGTTAAGTGTTAATAAAAACACCACCTTGTCTACCCCTCTCCTTTTTAAAAAAAATATTATTATTATTTCTTTTTTTTGTTTGTTTTTACAGAAGACATTTGAGCTAATGTTGATAAAGTTAAAGAGAGAAAGTTTTCCTGTTTTCATAAACATTTTTATATAAAGTTAACATTTTCATATGTATACAGCAAAAATGCATTACCAAAAAAGTGTCAGTTAAGCTATTAAAAATGTTACAGGTACTTCTGTTTCAAATAAAATCTGTTCTTTTTGAAATTTTTATTCATTAATGAATACTGAATAAATTGTCACGGTTTGTGTGATCATGTGTCGCTGAAGACTTGAGTAACTGCTGCTGAAAATTCAGCTTTATCATCACAGGAATAAAAGAATTCTTAAAACAGATTTAATCAAAATCAGCTTTAAATTAGATCTTAAAATAGATCTAAAATAATCTATTTTTTTAATAATAATATAAATGCATCGTTTGTGAGATTAAGAGACTTGGTAGTGTGCATATAGGTTTACGTTCTCATATGCAAAATATTGTAAATCTTCAATCCACTGTGCATGTGAAGAGGATGATTGACTTGTTTACGATAAACAAACTTGACCCTTTACCCCTAAGCATATTCTAGAATTGCTTCATTTCACTGCATGTATGAGTTACACAGCTTGTGGAAAAGAAAAAGGAAAATCTAAACAATCGATAGGTGGATGTCAATAAAACAACCACAGTTCAGTTCAAGCAGAGCTTGTGTTACTCTCATCACCATCCATATGGACTTGAATCAACTTCTGTGACCATAGACTAATGGTATATTTCTGTCCCTTCCTCTCCCTCTATCTTTCCTTCTCTATGACGGAGTGATGAAATTCTCCTAATTAACTGGCTGGCTGTAGCTGTACGCTGGCCAGAGAGGCCATCCAGGGGCTAGAGTACACACATAACTCCCAAACCCACAGTCCGCTCCACCTGGCCCACAGCCCATGACGGAGGGGTAAACTGGAAAACCTGACCCTAATCACTCTCAACTTTCCATTTCTGTCGAAGTGGCCCAGACATTGGAGCTCATGCTCTATTCTGAGCCTAAGAAGTAAGCCAGCAAACCATGCAGGCGTCCCTTCATTCTCCTTTCCCTATTTTTTTAATCTCTCACCCGGCCCATTTTCTGTCTGCTTTTTTGTTCGCAATGGGTTTTTTTGGCACAGTCAAAGTTTTGCTCCATCATATCCCTTTTCTATGCCTTCTCTCTCTCTCTCTCTCTCTCTCTCTC
>JAUMHE010000099.1:2619039-2632913 GCA_032359235.1 Enteromius mattozi | reverse complement strand
AGTACATAACTCCACATGTGTTCATTCATAGTTTTGATGCCTTCAGTGAGAATCTACCAATGTAAATGGTCATGAAATAAAGAAAACACATTGAATGAGAAGGTGTGTCCAAACTTTTGGCCTGTACTGTATTATATATAAAGACATGAAATGCTGCCTCATTAGAATTAAATTTGTAATTCAGTAAAATTTTTACGTTTTATAATATGTGTTTTTCTTGTGTGATTGATGAAAAGAGGTTTCTGTGGAGAGGAGAGCTCAGTGCTGGCTCATATCTGCTGATTCCCTTCACCACTGGCTGCAGACTGATGAAGAGGACGAGGATGACTTCATCTAAAACTGCTCAGCTTGTCAACCGCACACAGTCTGGAGAGCTGGAGCTTACCAAAGAGTTCAAGTTAGTCAATTTGTATCTTAAAAATTAAACAACTTACAATGAGTTAAGATGGAGGACTGAATGAATGTTTGATTACTCAATACAGGTTATTTTAGTTATCTTTGAAAACATTATACTGAATTTATGCAAAGATTTAATGTTTTGTTCCACAGGGCAGCATTGTCTGACATCTTTGAAGTGATTGATTTGGATGGCAGCGGTCTGCTGAGCCTAGAGGAGTACAACTTCTTTGAACAAAGAACCAGTGGAGAGAAATGTGATGAGGACGCCTGGGCCATCTGCAAAGGTGCTTATACTAACACACTGTAAATGAAACAGACACATAACACTGCCCTACATCACATTTGTTGAATGAAATCCAATATTTGTTTCTTACAAATTTTGGGATGCTAATTCCAAAAATACTCCTAGTTTTGCTCTAGCATGTCACACTTTCTTACAAAATATGATGTGCATTTTCTAGTATAAGTAGTAAGGTAAAGAAGTCTTGTATTATGCCTTAAAACTGCCACAAAGACTTGATTCCTATCTTACTCTTAACCACGTTTTAACTATTTGTTCGATTTACAACTGATTTTCACGTGTATGACATTATGCTAAATTTATGGCCATTTCCCAGATGATTTCTGCTACATCTGTGGGGGTTTAAGTACTTCCAAACAACTACAAAAATTACCTATTTTTGTAAAAAAGAAGCTTATTTATTTAAGAAACTTATGTACAATTCTTTGACATTTAATGGTGTATTTGAAAATATTT
Source organism: Enteromius mattozi (assembly GCA_032359235.1). NCBI lineage: Eukaryota > Metazoa > Chordata > Actinopteri > Cypriniformes > Cyprinidae > Enteromius > Enteromius mattozi. The sequence continues at coordinate 2,631,757 of JAUMHE010000099.1, read as the reverse complement.
ATTTGATGCAATTGAATCATTATTGAGAAGTACATTTCTTTGGTTTTTGGGATAAAATCTTTCAACAGGGTTTCCGTGGGGTCTTAAAAAGTCTTAAATTTAGTTTATCAAATTTAAAGCCTTAAAAAGTCTTAAATTGTACAAGAATAAAAAATTAATTATGATTTCAAGAGGTCTTAAATTTGGAGACGCAAAGACCAGAATTGCGATATGGCTGAATGTAACAATTAAACTTCAAAAGACTAGGATTTCATCAAACTAACATGAGCGTTGCACGTTCAAAGTTCGGTGAGCTGCTGTCAGAGAATGAATCAGTTAACAGAAGTTAAACTAGTGCATGTTCACTGCACAATTCACGACGTTTAAGATATGGGGGAAGAAAATGTATAGCCTATATTTATAAAATTTCATAAAATTTCAGACTCAAAAGATGATGCACACTTTCAGAAAAAATGGTTTAAAGGTAAATATGCCCATAAAACTTTAATTTTAAAGATTAATTTCTATCACTATCACTATTTCTATCGCTGTGAACATGAACATGAAGAATATCAAACAAATTCAGGAGTCAGCTGTCCATGGTAATCTTTAAGATATCATCACAATTACACACTCCGCAAAATATTGTCTAAGTATTGTTAAATTAAATCCCAGAGAATATCAATATATAAAATTCATGTTATTTCATGTATATAATAATTTATTAATAATGTTTAATACAGTATAATAATTAATACTTTTGACATCAGTTTTCTTAAACATGGTTTAAAGGCTAAAATGTGTATCATTATATAAAAAGTTTATCATTATCTAAAAAAAATTTTTTAGTGAAAACTTGTATCTGAATTGTAAATTATACTTTTTACAGTAATTTTACAGTTTAATATGGTTCTATAGACATTACCCCCCGGCGCTCATATGGTATTAATTTTATTTTTGAAGGTCTTAAAAAAGGTCTTAAAAAGTCTTAAATTTGAGCTTTAAAATCCTGCAGAAACCCTTATTTCGAAATAAAAATGTTGCTTCCAGATCTTAAACAAGTAATATCCAATCTAGTCTAATTATATGTATTTCTATAACAGTATTTGCTCTCCTATAGAGAACTTTGACACAAAGAAAAATGAGTTAACTAGACAAGGCTTCCTGGAGCTCAACCTGATGGAAGCGAATGATCGTGACGGAGACCCCAGAGATTTATGGCTCACCCTGGAGGCCATGGGCTACAACCACAGTTTGGAGATGGTGGAGGTACAAAGGTCTTTGAGATTTGCTCATGAGGATGTCTTGTAATTTCAACTAATAAAAAACTGAAGATGTTTTTGTAAGGGTTGGGGAACATGTCCTTTATTTCTGAATGGAATATTTTGTTGGTGTAACTAACTTGTTTGCAATCAGAACACGCTGAGCTAATGTGTGTGTACATTTTTCTCTTCCCTACCAGGCCTGTCCGTTTGTCATTGAAGTCTACTGTGAGGATGTCAAGGCAACTCTTCAGGCAGTTCATTTGGATTCTGGGATCAAGATGTTGAATTCTGCTGTACAGAGGTCTATTACGTCAAAAGCAGAGGCCAGATCTCTTAAAGGTCATGAGAATGTCTTGATTTATACGTACAAAGGAGAAAGCAGGATTTCATCAGTCATTGCCAATAAGGTATGTTGATTATTGTTTTATGTCACTTAGCAGGTGTTTATTATCCAGAAAGTCAACTCTTTTAAAAAAGCCTGTCTAGGACTCACTTTGGTACTTAACATTCACTGGGAATAAAACAAAGTAACTGGAATGCTTTATAGAAAGGAACCCTGGCCATGAGTAGAATATCAATGCCCTCATTTGCCATTATATAGGGAAAGTCAACTGAAAGACCATTTCAACAGATAGAAAGGAATTAGATCTGCTAAGAGGACTTAAGATTTTGCCATAGTCAGCAGAAATAATGAAATATAGTAATAACAGAACAAAAACACAGTAAAAACACTAATATTGTGACATTGTTACAGTTTTACTTACAATTTATTTATTTTAAAATATATAAAAAGCTGAATTTTCAGCATCTATTACTCTGGTCTTCAATGTCACATGATCCTTCAGAAATCATTCTAATATGATGGTTTTCTGCTCAAGAAACATTTCTTATTAATATCAACGTTGAAAAGCTTAATATTTTTGTAAAAACCATTATAATTTTTGTCAAAAAAGTTCATAAGAACAGCATGTATTTAAAAACAGAAATATTTTTTATCGATTTATTGCATACTTGCTGAATAAAAGTACTTTTTCTTTCAAACATATTTTTTACTGATCCTTAGTATTCATATTTCCTATGGCATTGCTGTTAATGAATGATTATTCATATTCTTTTCACCTACTTTCCTGTCACTTTCGATGTCGTAGTCCAATCAGAAGGTGACGGTGCACATCAACAATGAACAAAGCAAGAACTGTGTGAGCAGCAGGGGCATGAGTGTGTTTGCTGTGGAGGTTCCTGCTAGGACTAAAATGGTGAGGTACACCCTTTTCACTCACAAACAGAGACCAGTTTCTGTAGATGCATTTCATGCTGTATTTCCCATTCTCAGTTAAAATAGAACTAATAAAAAAAAACATCTAGAGTGAGGCTAGTTGCACATGATGACACATGACAATCAGATTTACACTTATAATAAATACACTGCTCAAAAAAATAAAGGGAACACTTAAACAACACAATATAACTCCAAGTCAATAACACTTCTGTGAAATCAAACTGCCCACTTAGGAAGCAGCACTGATTGACAATCAATTTTACATGCTGTTGTGCAAATGGAATAGACAACAGGTGGAAATTATAGGCAATTAGCAAATTAGCTCGCCAGAGGTAGCCTGACTGCCATTATGTACCGAGATTAGACATCATGTCTCACTCCATCCACAAACGCCACGTTGCTGACACAGACTGTCCAGGAGTTGGCGGATGCTTTAGTCCAGGTCTGGGAGGAGATCCCTCAGGAGACCATCCGCCACCTCATCAGGAGCATGCCCAGGCGTTGTAGAGAGGTCATACTGGCACGTGGGGGCCACACACACTACTGAGCCTCATCTTGACTTGTTTTAAGGACATTACATCAAAGTTGGATCGACCTCCATGGGTTAATAAATTTGATTTCCGTTGATAATTCTTGTGATTTTGTTGTCAGCTCATTCAACTATGTAAAGAACTAAGTATTTAATAAGAATATTTCATTCAGATCTAGGATCTGATATTTTAGTATTCCCTTAATTTTTAACAGTTGTGCCCTGTTTTGGTCTCTGTTCAGGTATGTCAGCACGTCATGGCTTTAAATGATCAACAGGAGTGGACTTACAACTGTGTTGAGACCATCATACCAAGTTTGTAAACGCCTCTGTAACAGTAACTACTTATGAGACAACAAATAATGTCGTTCTTGTAAAATAATTTTTTTTAGCTACAATGACCATTGTAAACATGTTTTATAATAGCTTGCAAAGGTTATCATGTTTGTTTTACTGTTTCTGTAAGCATTATTTTTATTAGTTACAATCATGATATTAATGGTTTTCTATTGTAAATAAAGCAATTGTTTTCGTTTGTTTATTTTGTAGTAAATTATTTTAGTTTGTTTATCATTCAAATTATTACAATGATTTTAGAGTTCACACAATGATTTAATATCTTTTCTGCAGGCAGTTTGTTTGGAAAAAATTTTTTATATATATATTATTTATTTATTTTTATTTTTTTGACACTCACTTACATGTCATATCATTGAAATAATTCTTATGTAACAATTTAACATAAGCAATATAAATACAGTAATTTAGTTTTAAGCACTAGTCTGCCATTACACAGAATCCAAATTCCAAAGTGTTATACACATAGACCTAAATGTTATTCGCTCTTGACCTTTAGCACCACATGTAGGTTTAGGCTTCTATTTATAACTTTCAGTCAATTATTTTGCCCTTTGACTTTCTCTACTGTAACTGTAGAACAAGACACTAAAGGTCACATGACATGTGAGGAGTATTTAAACTACATTCATTTGCTCTCCATCTCCCTCACCAACAAAGTAAACTTCAAACTTTGCATTCAATATGTAGCCTATGTATTATTTGGGGGTTTTTTTAGAGATTTTTGTATGACAATCCTTTATCCAAAATGTGACTCCCAGGTCTATTTCTCTTACATTCAAGACACAGTTCCAGCTTGACTTTTAACCTGTATTTTTTAAAGAAACCTGCAATATCATGTCAACATGTGAAACTTGCATCATTGTAAACTTTGTTCTGCTTTGAATGAATTTGAAACTTGATGCAATAGACAAACAAATCTCTGACCGAGAGCACCATCTTTCCCAACATGTACTTTCATAGGGCACCTACATTTTCTCCCATAAGACCATTAGGTGCTTATGTCCACAACTAAAAGCCCCTAATGTTCATATCGATATAAATATTGAGATTCCATGCAGACCTAATAAAGATGAATCACTCGATCTGCAACCACTCTGATGTTCAAATAGTGCTTGTTTGCTCAGCTTTTCATATGATACCAGATAAATTCAGAGCATAAAACATAGTTTGATTATTTACTTGTTTTGGGTTTCTGTACGCCGCTTAAACAGACACGCCCACATTTAAAGAGACAGTTGAGCCATATAGCATAAATATGGCTCAACTGTGTCTTTAAATGTGGGCGTGTCTGTTTAAGCGGTGAAAGGCCAATGTGTGAATAGAGGAGCTACGTGGTGCACACACATCCCGCTGGGCACCCGGATAGTGACAGACACTGACCGCTGCTGCAACATGGTTAAAATTACGGTTATTAAGACCAAACCGTACACCGACCAAAAACCCGGAACCAGCGGTTTGAGAAAGAGGGTGACTGTATTCCAGCAGAACCAGCATTATGCGGAGAATTTCATCCAGAGTATCATTTCCACCATTGACCCTGCTCAGAGGCAGGAGGGCACCCTGGTAGTGGGAGGAGATGGACGGTTCTTCATGAAAGACGCTATTCAGCTGATCATCCGGATTGCTGCAGCTAATGGGGTTAGTATTGGCGGAATTCGACGCGTAAATATATGCAAAAGTAACGTAGCAAAAGTTATTTCCTTAAATAGGCAGGGGTGGCTCCGTCTAGTCATGACACATTGAAGTTCATTGCAAAAGAGGTTAATGTTACCTCAGTTGCAACTGTGGTCTACCATGCATACTTTCAAAACTCCATGGAATGTCTTAATACATTACATGATAATTCTCGCTGGGGAATAATCTTGTCCGCACTGCTATGTTTAATTAGTCAACGACTCGTTCGTATAAGTGGGATCTTTTCAATGAATCAGTTTGCAAAACCTTTCTGAACCCATTCATTGACAAGTCGAGTGATTCATACGCGAGTCGTACTGAATCGGTCTGGCTGCTTTTACCAAAAGCATCGGAAGCCTAAGTTGATCGTAGCTCCGTTGGTTTCAATGGGTCTGCGATGTACTTAAGCTTACGATGCTTTTGGGAAACGCAGCCCTGTGCGGTTCTCAAATCACCAGACAGTCTATGCGTCCTACTGTGCGTACTATCCACGTTATCTGCCCTCAAAAATGTTGAAAATGACTAATATCACCTAGAATTTAGGATAGATAGTATGCACATTGGGACGCAGGCCTTGTCGGATTATGTCCGATTCAAAATACAACAAATTGGACTTGATAACACTCGTATTAATTAAACTCAGTCAACAAAAACTCAATAATAAGCACTATAACTTCATTTGTATTATGCCACGGATGATTGGATGCCGTAACCGCTGCGGCGTAACGTAGGAATTAGTCGCAGAATCTTTTTCCCGATTCTTTAAATCAAGCTGTTCAAAAGAACCGATTCGCGGAAATGATTCAGATTTGATGCAAACGAACTCCGTCATCTGTAGAGCTGAACTGTTTTGAGACACCTTTGACATTTCACGCACTGCCAAAAGCAGGAGCCGCTGAGTCTTGACAGCAGCCCGTCTCATTATGTTGCAGAGCTCATTTCAGTTAGAAAAAAAAACTTGAAGGGCGTTTTGTGAGGATTTCTTTATGAGGCAGTCTTGTACCAGCGACCATGATGTGGAGGAGGCGTGCCTGCAGTCACGTCCTTAGTCATCAGTGCTGCATTGAGTGAAATTTTTACTGAACGCAGTGTTTCCTCCTTCTTTCTTACATGCTAGAAATTATTTCTTTATAAATATATGCACTAGCCATGTCCTATCGATTGCAATGCAGTTGCAGTGTTATGTAACAGTCCATAGTTTGTGTGTGTCCTATAGGTCTCAAGGACACATCAATATGGTTGATGTAATGTAAACGTTCAGGACGGCAAAGTCAGGGTTGTTGTCTCTTATGGTTCAGGGTTTATGAAACATGAGTGGTTTTTTTTATTTTTTATTTATTTTATCATGAGTTTATCATCATTTGTCTCCTCCATGCTGTCTTAGCTTGGCAAGCTGGTCATTGGTCAGAATGGGATTATGTCAACACCTGCTGTTTCCTGTGTGATCCGAAAAATCAAAGCCGTCGGGGGGATCATCCTGACAGCCAGTCACAACCCTGGTGGCCCCAATGGAGACTTTGGCATCAAGTTCAACATATCTAGTGGAGGTTAGAGATGCATGCATGAGTTAGTAATTTGTAATGAAATATTAAAGAATGTGCTGAACTGGAATTCAATTTGTCTGGTTTGTCTTTCCCAGGTCCTGCACCAGAAGGCATCACAGACAAAATCTTTCAGATCAGCAAGAGCCTCCAGGAATATCACATCTGCCCTGAGCTCAAGGTGGACCTCTCAACCATTGGGAAGCAGACCTTTGAGGTTGACACGTTCAAGCCTTTTACTGGTAACGTTTTTGAGTTTAATTATTTGCCAGTTTTGTAAAACCATTTAGCAGTTCATAGTTGATCAATGTGTCTACAGTATGGTTAACAATGGTCTTGTATCATTTGCAGTTGAAATTGTGGACTCAGTGGAATCCTATGCAGAGATGCTGAGAGATATCTTTGATTTTTCCGCTCTTAAAGAATTGCTCTCAGGACCTAATCATATCAATGTACGGCTCGATGCAATGCATGGAGGTAGGAATTTTATTTCCCTCAAAACATCAAAAACATGCATAAGTCCTCTGAAGCTGCAGTTCTATAAAGCAAATGAAAACTGCCTCTTTCTGTGTTCTTCACACTAGTTGTGGGTCCCTACGTCAAGAAGATTGTGTGTGAAGAGCTTGGCTCGCCTGCTAACTCTGCTGTTAACTGTGTCCCCTCTGAGGACTTTGGGGGACACCATCCCGACCCTAACTTAACGTATGCTGCTGATCTGGTCAATGCTATGAAGGGAGGTGAATATGACTTTGGAGCAGCTTTTGATGGTGATGGCGTAAGTCCATTAGTTTATATCTGAAGTTTATAACCATATATGCTGCTGTTCAAAAGTTTGGGGTTACTCAGATTTTTAAAATATTTTTAAAATCATTCTCTTGATTTGATTAAAAATAAAGCGAAAACAGTAATATTGGTAAATATTATTACAATTTTAAAAAAGTTTTCTATTTTAATATCTTTTATAATGCATATTTAGTAGCCATCACTCCGTTCTTCAATGTCACATGATCCTTCAGAAATCATTCTAAAATGCTGATTTGGTGATGAATAAACACGTCGTCGTCTTATTCTTCTCCTTTCTGAAAATTATCAGTAGTTTTGATTACTATTTATATGAAAACTTAATTTTTTATTAGATTTTTTTTCAGGATTCTTTGAATATAAAGTTCAAAAGAACAGCATTTTTTGTAACATTATAAATGTCTTTAGAGTAAGTAATGCGTTTTTGCTAAATAAAAGTATTAAAAACTGCTCCCAAACATTTCAGTGGTAGTTGTGCTTTTAATTCTACAATTAAAATCAACCAGGAGTCAAAACCTCATCATCATATTTCCCATCTTGCTGTTCTCTTTACAGGATCGTAACATGGTTCTGGGTAAACATGGATTCTTTGTAAACCCCTCAGACTCTGTGGCAGTCATCGGTGCCAACATTACATCTATCCCTTATTTCCAGAAGACTGGTGTAAAGGGTCTGGCTCGCAGTATGCCCACCAGCGGGGCTTTGGACAAGTATGGTCAACTAAGCTCACATATATTTTATGATTTAGCCATTTGTTTAACCGTCTCAATAAATGTAGATAGTGTGTACCACACACACCATAGTATCTCATAAACCTTATATAAACAGTATATTGTTTGTTTTTGTCATGCAGTGTAGCCAAAGCTTTGAAGATGCCGCTTTATGAGACTCCCACAGGCTGGAAATTCTTTGGAAACTTGATGGATGCTGGCAAGTTATCCCTCTGTGGTGAAGAAAGCTTTGGTACTGGTGAGTAGCTATAAAACCATTGATGTTATTTAGTCAAATAGGATATTTAATTTGATATTAACATGCTTAAACATTTTATGCTGGGAAGCTTCTGTTATGAGCATTTAAATTATTTGTTAAATACTTAAACACAAAAAACACATGCAAACAGTCAAACTAAAGGTTATTCACACACTAGCTTTATATAATATATTGTACATATATATATTTTTTTTTTTGCTAGTGGGTGCAGGACACTATAATTCATAAATGTGAGGAAAGCAAAATAAGTGAATTCTGACATATTATGCCCAAAAAATCAATAATATTTGGGATCAAAAATTATCCAGACATTTTCTTTAATTGCTAATGCAAACTAAACAAAATTAGGCATTGCTTGGTAACTGGTTGATTTAAATTGGCATTATCTGATTGTATACCTAAATTTAACAGCTGAATGATTTTTGGTTGATTGCAATTTATTACATACAGTACCTTTCTATCAAAGTTATCAAAGATATCTGACATAATCAAGATGAATTTGTTCCGACAGTTTAACTCTGAGTTTTTGTCATATTTTATTTCCATTTTCTAAACTGTAGTAAATAAACTGATTATAATTTGAGAAATGTTGAAGGTGTGTGAATAACACGCCTAGCAACTAAAATACTTAATAAGATGCTGAGTATTTTAAGGTAGTACACTGTAAAGAAATAAAAAGGGAACTAAAAAAGACTGTTCTTTTACTATTTTCACCGTAAATTGTGTGATAATTTTTGACACACAACCATATATTTTACAGTATTTTATAGTAAAATTGTGTGCAAATAATACAACAAATATGCCTTTATCCAACAATTCTTTTTTTTAAATATTAAGTTAATATTTTTTTCACCGCCACTTACATTGTTACCATAATAAGTCTAAATGTTTCCTCTCAAAATATGAAAAAAATCTTGATTTCTCATGATACAAACTGTTCTGGGTTTTTTTTTTTTTTTTTTTTTTTTTGCTAGGTTCTGATCACATCCGGGAGAAGGATGGTCTGTGGGCAGTTCTCGCGTGGCTCTCAATCCTGGCCACTCGCAAACAGAGCGTAGAGGATATCATGAAAGACCATTGGCAGAAGTTTGGAAGGAACTTCTTCACAAGGTAAAGCTAATCTCTGTAGCTTTACTCCCATCTGCTGGTAGAATTGTAGAAGTCGTCAGACTTTGTCCCAAATCTCTATTTCAGGTACGACTATGAAGAGGTGGACTCAGATGCTGCGAATAAGATGATTGATCACTTACAGACGACTATGTCTGATAAAGCCTTTGTAGGGCAGAAGTTCTCCTCAGGGGATAAAACATATCAAGTGGAGAAGGCTGATAATTTTGAATACACAGACCCTGTCGATGGCAGTATTTCAAAAGGACAGGTGAGTCGGGTGTACACAAAACTATAATAATACAACATATTTAAACATAAATGATTAATTATCATACAATCAGCCCATTGCATAATTAGTTTTTTTTAAATTAGCTATCCTGTAGATTTCAGGTCCTTTTGATGTTCTACTGTGTAATTTGTTTATATCTATAATTAGAACCAGAATTATATATTTCTATAATTTTTTTTTTTTTTTTTATTACTAAAAGGAAAAATATTTGATCAAAAATACATTGTGATAATATTGTATTACCACTAATTTAAAGAGCTATTTCTTTTTATGCAGTTTATTCCAGTGATGGCAAAGCTGAATTTTCAGCTGATGTTTTCCAGTCTTTAGTGTCACATGATCATTCTAATCATTCTAACATGTGACCCTGGACCACAAAACCATTCAAAAGTAGCAAGGGTATATTTGTAGCAATAGCCCAAAATAAATTGTATTGGTCAAAATGATCGCTTTTATGCCAAAAATCATTAGGGTATTAAGTAAAAATCATGAACATATTTTGTAAATATATTAAAATTCCATTTTTGATCAGTAATATGCAATGCTAAGGACTTCGTTTGGACAACTTTAAGTTTTTGAAGATTAACAAACCATACATAAATGGAAAGCTTATATATTCAACTTTCAAATGCTGTATAAATCACAATTTCGAAAGATTTACCGTTTTGACTGGTTTTGTGGTCTGGGGTTACATATGTGATTTCTTATTATAATCAACATTTATATTCTCTTTCATTCATTTTATCTGAAAAAATAAAATAAAATTTGTCCAAGTTTTTTAAACAGTCGTAAATTTCACTACCATTATTTAGAAATCAGCTGTTTCTACTCCTATAATAAAGTATTGTATATGTTTACATTCATGTTATCCCATTTTATGTCTGGTGATCATCTGTTCTTTTAAACATCACTTATTGAAATGACGTTGATGCGTAGATATTCTCTGATATAATTTCCCGAATGAAACGTCTGATGTTCTGCATTACTGTTATTGAAAGAATAGCCTCATTCTGACTTTTGTTTTTGAAATAGCTCACAAAATACCATCCAAACGAATGAACCATCTTGGAAGCGTTTAATCTAAACCTAATCTAATCTAAATTTGTGCTTGCTCTCCAAAACACAGTATGTTGGCCATCATCCCTGTTTCCTGTCTTCATGCTTTTTTAGGGTTTGAGGATCATCTTCTCTGATGGCTCACGTATCATCTTCCGTCTCAGCGGGACAGGCAGTGCTGGGGCAACCATCAGACTTTACATTGACAGCTATGAAAAAGACCCCCAGAAAATTTATCAGGACCCACAGGTAAAGTGGTTAAAAGTTACTTACCCTTGTTTTGTTTTGCTTTTTGTTTTTTTGTTTTTTTACAAAAAAAATTCTCCTACCATAAATGCTTTTACAAAAAATATTGATTTATTAATTTATATTTAATTTATATATGTATTTGGTTTTTTTTTTTTTTTGGTTTTTTTATCTATTGTAGCAGTAATCAATTTTGGCATGCTCATCCCTGCACATATGGTTAAAATCCAATTCATTCAATTTTATCTGCTCAATCTGGATCATAAGAGTATTAATCTGTCTTAAAGAATCAGCCTCAGACACGCTTAGAATTGAACTAAGATGACGTTTTAGTTCCAACAGTTCTTTTCATCTTGAGTTTTGAGGCTTGAGTTGCTGTAGAAGAAAAGGATTCTCATTTTTACTACAGAACACTAAATTTGGACCGTCTGGTTTCATTTAGTCAAATCAAAGTGCGTATTGTATGTCTCCCATTTTGTGTTTCCATAATGGTACACTTGTAACATTTCTATCCTCATCAAGATTATTAACATTGTCTCAACTGTTGTGAACAGGTCATGCTGGCTCCTCTGGTGGACATTGCCTTGAGGATCTCTCAGCTTCAGGAAAAGACGGGTCGCACCGCTCCAACTGTGATCACATAATTACCCTAAAGCCCATATTCACCTGATCCAGCCCAGACTAGCCCTAACTGTACGCAGCAATGCCTTAATTTATCATTATTGTCATCAGTTTCACACCCCAGTCATGATGTGTTCAATGTGTCCTCAAGAAAGTGTCACATTTCTAGTGTTCCACATGCACAATCAAAGATTTATATCCATTATAAATGGAGAGAGAGAGTATAAAATAAAGTCTATGACATGAATAGCTTGTTGTGATTTTGTTTTTAAGGAAGTCGTCCTTTTTTCATGCACATTTGTCATTGGTTCTAAAGCACTTAACATTTCTCTGTGTCTGTTAGATCTATCACATTTGGAATCTAAAAACAACAGCTATGTTTTATTCATATGCACAGTTTGTCTTTCATTTGAGGCTGAAAGTAGTAACTATTACGCTACAGTGTGTTATTAGTGGATAAAGAATCCTAAATGCAGGAAACCTGCATACGGTATATACTGCCTTTAAATTAGCACCACAAATAGCATGAGTGTCTTTCAATGAGAGTTGACACTTAAAAGCTCAGATTACCATAATTTAAATTATTTTTGAAGAGTCCTCTGTATAACCTAAATCTGGGTGACGGCATCTGTTCAAAATAAAGTCTTTAACAAAGAATTATTATGGGTTTGGTCACTGAACAAAAAAAAAACACACAGATAAAAACTTTAACTTAAAAGTTAAATATTCTTTATGTCTTTTGACTTTTGATATTTGACAATATGTTGCCTCATGGATTTTCATAAAACTGTTTATACATGGTTGTGTACATGATAAATTATGCAGTTATAAGTCAGAGTTTGTTTACAGTATCTACCAACATTATACATGTAATGAGTATATAAATTAAAATCTGACTTTTTTTATTTTTTAACTTAATGGGTAGTTCACCTAAAAACAAATTGTCATATACTGTTGTAAACCTGTATGAGTTTATTT
>JAUMHE010000099.1:2598812-2612014 GCA_032359235.1 Enteromius mattozi | reverse complement strand
TATATGTTATTATTTTTTTTATTTATTAGGTTGTGGAAGTTTGGATTGTATTTTATACATTTTGCAATTAAAGCTTTAACTTTTTTTTTTATTTGATATTGTTTTTTTATGTTTATTAGAGCAGGGAATGGTATTTTTTCAAAGTAAAATTGCCAGAATTCATTTTATTCTCATTTTGTTCATACAATCACTCAAATTCTAGCATGTGTAAAATTGTGTAAAAACACCCTTAAAACAAACAAAACACAAAAAATAATTAAGAAGATACAATAACATTTTAAAGCTATTCTATCCTTAAAAAAATTGAATGACAAAAAAATAATAAATAATAAAACAAAAAGAAAAAGAGACAGACAACTTCTTTCAATTACAAAAATACTATACATACCATACTGAACACACTATACATAAACTATTTTAGAAAAGAATGAATTGCTTTACAGAATGCACAATATGTGACACTGTTAATACATGTTTTTTAATATTTCTCTTTCTTTCTCTTTTTTGCCCTGTCTCTTCCCCTTATATTCTCGGATGGATGATCACCTTGTCGACCCTGTAGGTGAGTGTATATGTGCATTGGCTCCACAGTTGTTATATAGCAGATGTTTCTTTTGGTCATTGTAGAAGTGTTTACCTCTCTTATAGACATTTAATTATGAGCAGCTTGTAATAAGGATGTTCCTTATGAAAAAAGCACTTGGGACGCAGTCCGCCTCTTTAAACCTTTGAACTGTTGTGCTGGGACTGAAGTACACACACATCAAACATAATAGTTTATCTGTGCCAAATGTAGTATTTTTAAATCAGATCATTATTCACAGGCTGCAATATTTTTGTATTGATGTACAATAGAATTGAGCGGCCACATTGTGTTCCCAGCATCATGCCGAGATTTAGACCACTGAGAGTACAAGATATACTTGGCTCTTTCTCAGATAGGATACAAAATCAGTCCTGAAATCTCTTATGAATATATGTCGTTTTTGAAGAAATAATCAATGCTGAGTCATCATAACATTTTCAATGCTATTAAAAAGTCAAACTAAATATATTTTATAATTTTTTTCATTGACACAGTGTGAGACATGCCTGTTTTGTTTAGTTTTACGTGTTATGTTTTGTTTAGTTTTCTAGAAATTAAAAAAGAAAGTTTAAGTAAAAACTCTAAAGTAACACTCACATAGGGTTTCAGCATTCGTGCCGGAGCACGCTTACGTCATTATGGTGCAACGGTTTCAGGATAAACAGGAAGAGCGGTGCTGTCGCTGAATTTTGAGTCGTTTGGTCAGGGGTGGTCTACAGCCCTCTCACAGCTTATTGTTAAACAAACATTGCACCTCTGCCGTAAACCAAAGTGACCCTTTCCCTGCCATGTTGGTTTTGGAGAGTCGCAAAAACGTGACGTCACGCATCCTGTTCTGTGCTTCAGCACGGTAAGCGCTCACACTACACGCGAACTGCCCGGGCACGGTTCGGAGCACTCACACTAGTCAAGCGCTTTGGTGGTCAAACGCACTCAGGCACGGTTCAAACTGCCTAGTGTGAGTACACCCTTAAACTCAGACAGATCTGTAGGATGAGATTGGATAGATAATGCTACTTGCAGAGAAAACTGCTGACTTGCTTATGTGTATCGTTGAGGAAGCTGGGCTGATTTCCAAAGGATGTGGTTGGGTGGATTTCTTGATTTTGAGCTTAGCATTTCTTAACGGCAGATATTTCTTTTATAATAACTATTGATGAAGAGGTTGGTGCTCTGAGGTTCATAGTGGAAATGCCAGTGGAATAAAACATAAATTTACTTTTGTATTTCCTCAAAGCGCTAATGGATCATATACAGATTATTGCACTAAATATCACTGCATAAGCATTGTTCTGCATGAACTCCAAACATTGGTCTGAAGGTCCCACTGTGGATTCTTACAGTACTTGCTGCTCTTTTAGATCTTCTGTTGAGAGTTTACCACTGGCTCGGTGCACAACCACTTCACCTCTGATGTGAGATACAGTGTGCCACATTTTCCATAAAGACATTCCCAAAGGGCAAAATCAAAAGCTTCCATTAGTTAAAGATCCCTGCTGTTCCCATTTAAGGCCAACTCTGAAACTGGAGAGGAGAAACGACTGATTTTATATTTGCTTTGTGTTGGAAATCTGCACATTAAGAACAGATAGTTTTCTAAAGGTTATTCATCCCTCATGTTTGAATCTTCCTTCTTTTTTGTAATCACTTCTTCAGATGTAATCAAACTTTTTCCATCTGCATTGCATCTAGGAAACCTAGCAAAAGTGCTCATTAGCAAAGGCACTCAAATGATAATGTTTTTTGACTTGGAGCCTCTGAGTGTGTTTGATTTATGTAAATGTTTGAAGTTGTGCATTATTTTGGTTGCAATTTTGGGGCTTGCACACATCTCTTTGTGCAAAGACCGTTGCGTGAGAATGTGAGGAACCGACAGGAGGCATCTTTCTCTTTCTCACACTGTCTAATTATAACGCTCTTATTTTACTCATTTTCAAAACCTTGGTATATCAGATGACTAACATGTTGAAGATGTGTATATACCTCAGTCCTCTGTCATGCCACCTCATGTTTGACTAATTGTGCTGCTACTTGCATTACAGTACTCCTTATCCTGCCACCTTAGCTGACATTGCTTACATTGTTATTGCTTCCACCTCTAAACCCCTTCACACATTTAGAAAAGCTAGATCGAAAGGAGATCTATACAGGTGGAGCTGGGGAAGGAAAAGAGTTTCAGAGGAAGGTTTAAGAGGAATTAACTTGTGCCAAGTAGTATAACACTGAGAATATCATCAATTTGCGTTAATGACACATCAGCCTGAGCCATCTAGAGTTTCATGACAGATCTTGGCATTTTTTAAATTATAATTTAGAGGACTCTCATAGACTTACACAAAGATGACCTGAGGCATATCCAGGTTTAAGTTTAAAATTTGAGTGACCCAAGAACCTTCAAGAACATCTTAGCAACCACATAGCTATATCTTGACGTTACCTTTTTTGCAGTTACTTCAGAAAATGTAAAGTTGGTTTTTTAGGTGTAATTGTGTCACAGTGCCATGGGATGTGCTGTCAAGTTCTATGATTAGTTGTGTACAGATGTACATGAGGTAATATTGTTATTGTGCTGGGCTCAAGTGTCCGATCCAGTCACAATGATTGGAGAGTTTTGTCTTCGGGGAACAAACTTATTGTGTTCATCCATAATAAATAGTCTTTTCTTCCACATATGTTTGAAAAACTGCAGTCGCCTGTTGATTTCAAGAGCCATCATTTATGCCGTTGACGTATGTAATGTGCGCAAGCTGCAAACAACATCTATAAGCAATTAATAATTGTAACATTTTCAAGAAAAGTTTGACAGGGCTGTAAAACTTATGATGTTTTGCATTGTATTTTGAGATTAAGTGGTACAGGTTTATTTTTGTTGCAGCACAGCCATGTAATTACACGTTAGGGGAATCAGTTGTAAAACAAGTAAAAATTTGTTGAGTCTTGTAAAGTCGACTTGTGAGGGATCAGGGTAATGAGAGAGAAGAAGAGCTGCCCTCGGGAACCGGGGATGAGGAGACGTACGTGTGTGTCTGTGCAGAAAAGAAAAAGAATAAGTATTGGGAAAAATTTGAATGCTATTGGCCAACACTCATACTCTAGGGACTGAAGAGAGATAAAATAGCTAAACCATCCAGTTGAAAGGAAAAAACAAATGAAAGATAGAGAAGATAATACAGGAATTCCAAATCCCCAGTGATGAGTCAGGGAATGATACGTCTCAGCAGAGGCCCTAATA
The DNA here is from genome assembly GCA_032359235.1 of Enteromius mattozi. Taxonomy (NCBI): domain Eukaryota; kingdom Metazoa; phylum Chordata; class Actinopteri; order Cypriniformes; family Cyprinidae; genus Enteromius; species Enteromius mattozi. Next base: position 2,608,196 of record JAUMHE010000099.1, on the reverse strand, counting down.
AATTCCTCCCTTGATTGGGAGCACAATGTGAGGCTTAGGTTGCTTTGGCTGCCTGCGGGAATCGTGTCTTGCCTCATCCAACTCTCTCAGGACGTTGCACTTGATTGCGGAGTCAGGCTATGTCAGTTGTCACTCTGTCAAGTCTCTTCAGTAATCACGGTAGAGTTTGATTGGAATAATTGGGCTGATTGGGCCTTGATTGTAAGCATCTTGGGTGTTCTCAATTAAACAGGCAAGTGTCCTTTTTTTTTAAATCAAACACCCAAACCTCAAATGAAGCGTAGAGCCAAAGCATACAGTCATGACGAGTTCCAGCATTTAATGATGAAACAATGACATATTCAGTGTCATCATACATGCAGATCTCATCAACCATGCTTTTTTGTTTAGGCCGTAATAATTCTTTTTATAGAATTTCAGCTAAAGATGTGCTGTCCGATGTTCCCACAGTCATGAAAAACTTAACGTAATCAGGAATTTTAAAATGTTTTTTTTTTTCCAGGCATGACAAAATTATGAATGTTATAAGTATATATTTCAAATATTGCTCTTTTAAATTTTTATTAATCACAGAATCCTGAACAAAAACTAAGCATCTCAACAGACACTGAAGACTGAAAAATCAAAGGAATTAATTAAATTGTAAAATATATTAAATATAAATATAGAATTTTAATTGTAATATGTAAAAATGTTGTAGCCTATAATGTAATACATTTTGAATAAATGCAGCCTTGGTAAGCATAAGAAATGTATTTCAAAATCACAAAAATCCTAACAACTTAAAACGTGGAGTGAACCTTTTTTTGTAGTTTTCTGAGCTAAAATATTTTATTTGATAGATATTGCACTTTTGTTGAGCTTGTATTGAGTAAAACACATTTTCAAGCCATAATGAAGCCTAATTTGTGTGCTAATTGTTCTTTTGAGTCAGCTCGTTTGAATGAATGAGTCTAAATGATTCATTACCAAATCAGTCTGAATCAATATGAGTCATTTTCCAGTAATCACAATCCACTGGATATTTCACATATAAGTCAAAAGGTGCAATAAGAAACTGTGCAATCAAGTTTTTATTTTATTTTATTTTAACATTACTTTTTAATCATTTTAATATATATATATATTTTTATGTATAAATTGTAAGTAATGTTCATATATATATATATATATATATATATATATATATATATATATGAACAATACTTATAACCCACAATGATAACATCAGTAATATTATATATAAACTAGATTGTTATTAGTCACATCTTCCTTGCATATATTACCACAGCATTAAACCTATTTAAAACTTTAAAACGTTTCTTAAATTTTCTTAACAAAATGCAAATCTAGTTTTAAGATTTAAGCACTTGGATATAGCGCTTTGGCAAGATTGTTTGTATTTGGGTGGCTGCCTCACCTATGTAACCTCTGGTTAGGCAGAGCTGTCAAAATAGACTCCACATGCACCGGAGCCAGATACGTATATATGCACAACACAAATTAGTCAGATGCCAATCAGTGCAACTGGCCCAGAGGGCGGCACTATCTACAGCTGTTAACATATCATGTTTGACATTCAGCCACTACTCCACCCCCTGGCCACCACACCCTTATGAGCAGACTGAGATTTATGGGAGCTTTGGGGCCCATGGGCTGCAGTTTCGCTCTGATTCTGCACTCGTCATGCAGGAGGTTGTGATTCCAGGCCAAGCTGGAACCAGTAGGCCTGAGTCAGCGCCATCTCGCTATGAATCTATGCAAACCCACATGAACGTACATATGCAGATGCATACTCTGATGTGAAAACCATCTTTCCAAACATGCACATAGATAAAGAAAGTCACTGTGACCTTAGCCCTCTCTGTAAACACACTTTACGTTGTCAGATATACAAGTGAAACCGTACAGTGAGGATCACAACCACATACCCATAATTCATTCCTCAGAATTACACACACTCACACCCATATCCTCACAGCCTGCCGTTGGCATGATCAGTCTTCCTTTCATGAATGCCAGCTAATCACAAAAGCGTGCCTTAGATGTGGAGTAAGTGTGTGTGTGTGTGTGAGAGAGAGAGAGGGGGGGGGGGGAATAAAAGAGTCTGAATCACTGTAAAAAAATAAGAAGATATATTTACTACAAAAATTGCGTAAGACAAGACTTGTTTTCAGAGAATCTTAATAAAATTATTTTTGAAACTTGTTGTTTAGTAAAAGTATCTAAATATGCTCATAACAAGATAAATGTAGTTCTTGTAGTGCAGGAAAACTGCATAATATAAAACTCATTTTCAGAGAATCTTAATTACATTATGTTTGTTGTTTTTACACCATGGCAAAATCATTTTATTTAGTATGTTTTGATTATTTCAAGTGTAATTCTCATAGAATTTGGTTTAGTTTGTTAAAAACAAGAAAAACCATTTGCCAAAGGGGTAATTAAAATGAGTCATAATTTAAGATATATTAGATCAGATACTTTTTGTTCTTTTAAGGATTGCCTTGGGCTTAAAGGGGCAGTTCACCCAAAAAATTTAATTATTCACTCACTCTCATGTTCCAAACCTGTATGTGTTGTATGTTGAACATAATATATATATATATATATATATATATATATTTGTAATGTAAACAAAAACTTTTATTTTTAATGCAATTAATTCGCAATTAATCATTTGGGTCCCACTTTATATTAGTGGGTCCTTAACTACTATGTACTTACATCAAAAATACGTACAATATACTTATTGTGTTCATATTGTATTACCCAGCACTTTTGCTGCTAATGAGGTGGGATACGGGTAAGGTTAGGGACAGATTTGGTGGTATGGGTAGGTTTAAGGGTGGGTTAAGGTGTAAGGGATAGGTCAACAGTGTAATTATAAATGTAATTACAGAAATTAATTACAAATGTAATTACATATAGGTATTTTGTACAACATGTATGTACACAATAAGTGCATTGTACCAAATGATTAATTTAAATGTAAGAACACAGTAGTTAAGCCCACCTAATATAAAGTGGGACCATCATTTATTTTTGCACACATAAAAAAATGTATTACCTCAGTTGCAAAGTGAAACAGGTTGTGTGAAAAGACAATATTTTGAAAATGCTGGTAATCGAACAGTTGATGGTCCCCATACAATTTCTTTCCCTACTATGGAAATCAATGGGAACCAACAATTATGGTCCTTCAGAATATCTTGTTTTGTGTTGAACACAAGAATGAAACATCTAAAGGTTTTGAATGGGTGAGTAAATGATGACAAAATGAGTATTTTTTAATATTGTATACTATAACGTTGTTGGATTTGTTTACAGTGTTCTTATAATTTATGGCAGAACTGACAAGAATTGCAACATCTAGTACATTTCAAGTGTCTGACTCTGCAGAATATGTCAATTTAAGACAAAGTAATTCTCAATTCCTTAATCTGATTCTAGAAATTCCCCAGATGTACAGAATGTACTCGCATTCATCCAATTAGAGCTGTGCTTGACCGGCCAACCAAACTCAATCATACTAAACAGAACTGGACCTAGATCAATTGATAATAGATATGTCTCATAGGCGTCTTTTTTTCCAGGTGGTGCAGATCTTTGTGTGTGGCCTTGTGTCGCATGTTCAAGACCACCTTGCTCCGTTCAGCCCGCATAGCTTGTGTTTGGATGACTTCCTGCTTCATCAAGCCGTTTGCTGAGACAAGCCAGGCCTGGTTAGAATCAAAACGTACATGCGCACACACTCGCCTCCTCACTGGCCGTCGAGCTCTCGCATTACACACCGAGGCTAGTGTCACTTTTCTTTATCCAACACCTTTCTCTGGGTCAACATGATTAATGAAGCCTCCACCTGCATTCATCACTCAAACACTCAGGGTTTGTCTGTGAGTAACAGCAGTGGACCTGAGGTAACACAGTTCTGTTGTTTTGAGTGTATTACAGTTATTTAGACTTGTGATTTCATAGTCTACAAACACCCAGTTGAAAGATGCAGAGTCCATGCTACTTTCGCATATTGAGGGGTGTTGATATTAGCTTTATGCTAGGTTTAGTACATAATAGGGTTCATTTCAAAGACACCATGAAATCGAAAATTGGAGTTTTGTGGCTTTTAGTTCAAGTTGAGATGCTGATTTAAGATGCTAATGAAAGTGTAAACCTGTAACTGATATATATATATATATATATATATATATATATATTTAAGTGTATATAAATGAAGCACTATACACTTACACCGTAGACTATGTATTCTGTTAGAGTATTTGAATTTCTGAATGGTAGTTTCATCTTAAATATAACACTAATATTTGAAGTGCTTAAATTGTTTATTCACCCCAAAGTTAATATTCTGTCAACATTTACTCACCATTATGCAATTCCAAAGCTAGAAGACTATGGTTAATGCATGGAACACAAATTAAGATGTTACTAATTAGTCCTGAGAGGTTTGTGTGTGGTACACTCTATATATGTCTGTTAATATGTGAATAAAAGCCTAAATTAAATCTGGTTATCACATAAAGAGATTGTGTCTCTCGCACAATTCAATAAATTTGCTTTGTGGCGCTTTTATGACCTTTGAGGCCCCGTTTACACGAAGGGAAGACGCAGCTATTTCCCTGCGGTTTGGCCTCTCATTTACACGAAAACCCCGTTTTTATCACAGAAAACCTCCTAACCCAATGAGATGCAATATGATTCCAAATGCAACATAGCAACAGTTATTTTCAATATCTGAGATTAATTACTGATTGTCGCTTTTATTATAACTATTAAAGTCATGTGAAAATGTCTCAGCTGAAATTAAACAATTTTTATATTGTACAAAATAGAAACCATTCCAGAATAGAATCCGGTCTGGTCAGGACACGGTGTAATATTTTGTATAGAGAAGAACGCGTTGTAGCACAATTGCTGTTAGTTTCAAAACATTTAGCACATATTTTTTATGAAAAAACCATAAACATTGACTTTAATTGTCCAACGTGCACAAAAAATGAAGAAAAGTGCAGAAGTTATATTTACCTTCTTGTAAACAGAGCAAAAATATTGATGACTCATCCTGCACAACACATATTTTTGTACAATAGAATGTTCTATAGAATGCCCCTCCCCCAAAATGAAATTCTATTAAGGACCTGCTTCAAATGGCACCCTCACAGCTCACACTTCAGGTGACGTCTGCAAGTCCGCAAGTGCACATAAAGTGAGCTATTTGGGACAGGGCCTAGTTAGAAGCTTAGTTGGCATTCGTGGCTGTGATAAAAACCTATGGACTATTGTTTTTGCAGTTTACTTTGATTTAGTTGGCACACTGTACCTTTAAGAGGAAGTTCTATGCTGGGTGAGTGGGTTTAGGTAGCTTTTGTCTTATGCCAGTCTGCTCCTACATATGCACACAAACCCCACACACGTTGTGTCACCACAGGCTTTGCTTGTAAAGTCAGAGCAAGTGTGAAACTAAAGAGGTGGTTTAGGGTTTTATGAGGACCGGTATTATGGCAGTGGCGGAGTGTGAGAGGAGAACCTCACCTCTCTCAGCATAAGCTCATGTGGCACTTGACTGTTCGCACCATTTACTGGAAGCCAAAAAAGTCTCAATCAGTTGTGCTACATTTACAGAGCACAGTTCTCCAAGCACTGGAGCATTTTGCCTCAGTTTTGTGATGTCATTCTGAACATAAGGCCTGTCATCGGGGGTGGATGAAGTGGATGATGTATGGTGGAAAAAAGGATTGGTGGATTAGAATAAAAGAGTTTAACCTTCAGTGAGTTTGAAGGGAAGCACGGGTGATTTGGGATCCCTGATTCTTGCAGACACCTCAAGCATCACTTCAGTGGCATTGGCTTCACATAAATCACAGCAGACAGGCTAGACTTCAGTTCTAAACCGAGTGAAATATGTCAATGAACCAAACATTCAGTGCATTCTTGCGGTTAAAACAAGCAGACGGAGAACAATGGAATGAAACACAGGTGCCTCGTGATGTATTTTTGGTCGAAATGTTGAATTTAGGTTTATTCATATTTCTGTTTTTTTTTAATGTGCATAGCAATTAGCTGTTTTTGTATTCAAGTGTGGGCAGGGTTTAAAAAAACATTTTCATATTTGAACTATTGCTTGTATACTTCAAATAAATATGATGTATATGGCACTTATTTTACGTAAGGGTGTAATATATATATTTTACAACCCTTATGTAAAATAAAGATAATAGAAAGTGCTATGTGTCTCCAGCTCTAGAATGAATGGATGTGCCACAGTAGAGTTGAAGAGTGTTTATGGTGCCGTGTCCCCTCTGGTGCATCAGGGCTCTTAAGAGCACTGGGGGATAATGTTAGCTTGTAAAACTTTAGGAACTTTCAGCCACAGCCAACCTTTATATGCAGGGACAGAGCTGCACTGTGGGGACTTTCCTGTGATGCTGGTACTTTTTCATTATGGAAAGCTTGGAGAGCACATTGAACTGTTGGGACTTTTTTTGTGAGGTAGAATTGGACGACTACATGGTGCACAGTTGACTTGATAAGGCGTTTTCCTTTTTCTCATCTGCCTTTAACTGTATGACTTGCCTCTAATATTTCACTTTTCTATGTAAAACAATTTCTGCTTCATACAAAAAAATGAAATTTGACAATCACAATTATGAAAAATAAAGTTGCAGGTGTGAGTAGCATCAAATTAGTTACTTTATCATAAAACTTTGTATGTCTAGTTGCAACTTTACTTTACTTTATCATTGTAAATGCATATTTCAAAATATGACTTTGTTACAATTTGTGCTTAAAAATTTAGTTTTTAGATTTGTGACTTTATATCTTAAAATTTGACTTTGTCACAATTGTTTTTATTTTAGTTTGAGTTTCTCTGTACATCAACTTTTTATCTCAAAGTGTGACTATATCACATACAATGCCTTTTTTTTATAACTTTTGCATAATTGTTACTTTTTTCAGAATTGTGACTTTACATCTCAAAATATGACATTAACAATTAGTTTTTTCCTTTAGAATTGTCTTTTTATTCTAGAATTGTCTTTATTTCTCATACCTTATATCTCATTTATTTCTCAATCATTTTTTTTCTTCTCAGAATTACTGTTCGTTTTCTTGTTATTGTGACTCCCATTGTGACTTTATCTCTCACAATGTTATCATTTCATATTTGAAACATTTTCTCACAGTTACCTGCTTTATACGCTTTCATAATTTTAATTTTACATAGTTTAACATTTCTTTCAGTCTTTGTTTTTTGTTTTTTTTCTGTGAGAGCACAGAGTTTTGGCTTCTTGGCTGACCTGTGACTCGACATATGATGCAACTTACATCATATATCATACGTTGAGTCAAAAGTCAGCCAAGAAGCCGCAACTCGGCGCTTTCTCAAAAAAAAAAAAAACTGAAATCAGTTATTCATTAAAACTAGAATTATTTTTGTTACAAAAACCCATCGATCTGCTTCAGAGGACATGTGATAACCCATCTAGGTGCTTATAGGTTAGTTTTACTTTGCAGTACTAGCGGATATATCCAATTTACAGAGCTTCAAAATAATGGCCACCATCCACCCGCATTGCCAAGCCTGGAAAAGCCAAGATATGTTTTTTTAAAAATCTCAGACTGTGAAGGAAGATAGTCATATACACATAGGAAGGCTTGGGGGCGAGTAGTTCATGGTATCATTTTCATTTTTGGGTGAACTATTCCTTTAATATGGCAGTTGCCGTGATCAGTAATAGCATCACATTTTTAAATAACAGTGTTCTAAATTATTACCATATTAATATGTCATGATATTGACATAGCCCCCAATGTCAGTAGTAATTACTGAGATGTACTTATAAGTGACAAAAAAGCTTATAGTTCTATATATAGTACATTGTTTTTCCTGACACACACACACTTGCCTTTCTCTGTCTCTTGCATCTTCTTTCTCTACATTTCTAGTGGTTTGGCACTAAAACAAGCACTGAAGTGGGAGTATCTAGTGCACTTAACATAGTTCCACAGAAATGCTAAACTAAACAAGAATTTGTCTTTTGTTTGTGTATCTTTAGTTGTTGGACGGGCTTTCTGCGCTCCGGTTCTCTCCACCAATTGACTGTAAATGTTCCATTCATTAATCCATCTGTTCTGTGTAATTGTACCATAGGTTGTGCAGGAATGTTGGCAGCCATCTTGACTTATTTTTGTCATATTGCTGCGCTCGCTAAATGCGTAGCCTTACTTCTGATAGTCCGGGAGACAAAATAAACTTTCTCGCTCAGCCGTACTAAATTGAATTAGGGTTTTAGCAATTAATTTGGCATCCATTCCTAAGGCAGGTCAACCATCCTGTGGAAACATGGTGCTCAGATGTTGTTGGCAGGGCTTCAGGAAGGTTCATGGCTCTGTGGACTTGTAATTGCACTCTGTAAAGGCAATCTCTTGATGAGCTCTAATGGACCCAGTGCTGCTCTGCGGTGCTGTTCAGTGTCCTACAGGAAGACTTTGAGCTTTCGGAGTGCGCACACACACATTCACACATGCTCAAAGACTTTGTTCTCTAGGGTATTTGCTCAACACAGAGCATAGAGGTGGTACTTCCCGAAACATTTAGCCCCCAGATTCCACCAGCAGACTTCTTCGGGCCACAACTAAGCTTTCCCTAAACAAACACTTTTTGTGTTCACACACAAACAGTTTATATCAATGGTAGGTAGATAAATAAGTCTATTAGGTAAAACTGCAACCATTCAAAGCTAATATACGTAATCTGTCTGGATACAAGCTTTTCGATTCCGCCTCATAATTACATTAAAGACGCTGTGGCCTCTGTTTTACTCAATAATAAATAAACAAAAACTTAATTATGCTTGTGAAGGGAAACCTCAGGTCATACGCAGCTAAGGACGGACATATTTTAATGAAAAATGAGACCTTATGCTGTGGAAAACAGGAAACTAACTAGCAACGGTCATTCGCTATGGCCGATCGCAGTGTTTAGATACAGTTCCAGAAATAGCACGTTAAGTACTGAATCATAGCAAAATGCAGATGAACAACAGGAGGACCATGTGCTTTTGTACTTTTTTTTAGTTAATTGATTCTGTCTTTTTTAGACCCAAACAGATTTTGAATATCTTACAGCACTTAGTATGTGTATAAGAATTTGAGCAGGTTCAAAGGGGTTACTGCATGGGGTAAAAATTCGGATTTTGCTGTTATACCTATAAAACAAAACAAAAATTACATTTTTGAGAAGTTGCTCAACAAGATTGCATTTATTTGATGTATTTATTTGAACAATAATATCCATCCATCCATCTTCTACCGCTTATCCGGGACCGGGTCGCGGGGGCAGCAGTCTAAGCAGGGACACCCAGACTT
>JAUMHE010000099.1:2578935-2598712 GCA_032359235.1 Enteromius mattozi | reverse complement strand
GAGGAACGGCCCCCCTGATCTGAACCCGAATGGTGTTCTGTTGTTGGACTTCTGTGCTAGTCATAGTTTGTCCGTGAACAATAATATTTTATTGTTAAAGTATTTTTTATAGTAAAAGTTATTTTAAAATAACTGTTTATTAGTTTACATTTTAATATAGATTTAATTTCTTTAATTTTCACTGAGAGAGGTGAATTTTAGCATTGCTACAATCTTCAATCTCAAATGATCCTTTATGAATCTTTCTAAAATGCTGATTTGCTGCCCAAAAACACCTCTTATTATCATCAGTGTTAAATGTACTAGTGCTGCTTTATATTTTTATGAAAAGTATAATGCTTTTTTCAAGATTCTTTGATTAGAAATGACAGAATTGAAGATTTTATTTGAAGTCAAATGTCGTAGCTGTCACTTTTTATAAATTTCATATGTAAAATAAAAGTGTTCTTTATTTATTTTAATTTTTTTGAGTGATAGTGGATATTAAATAACATTTTGAAAATATATAAAAAAAGAAGAAGAAAATAAAATGTGCATAATATTTGCAAGCTTATACATGTATAAATGATAGATAATGCTCATAGTACAATTATACAGTGGGTTTCTTTGTTACCAAAAGTTTTTATTTGTTTAATTTGAACCAGACTTTATTAATGCTATTAATATTAATGATATTGGAACATGATATCCAGTAAATGAGAAACACATTGTGGATTAGTGTTGATGAAAGTATACTTGAGTCTTACTGATGGGACTCTGGGGGTACAAAGTTGGGTAACACTGTCCTTCGAAATGAGTTCAATCATGCGCTCATGAGAAAACTTGAGCAAGTAGTTTTAATAACAACTGCACATTTAGACAAAAGCCCCCGCTGAGCTGATGAATCCGCTGACTGAGTGAACGGGGTGAAAGAAAAAGGACATAAAGGTAAAATATGTGTAGCACAAGGTCTGCTGTAAGATGTGTCTCAGAGTACAATTTATGGCTGACCAGGTTGAAAGCAAAATGAGGGATTTTTATTGAGTTAAATCTATTGCTCGGTTCCCAAGAGCTGGGTCACTCTAGCCCAAAATCATCAGCTCTTTTTCTGCCCCTGTTAGGAATGCCATGGATGGGTTAAAACTGTAAAACTGTGTGTATAAAATGACTGCAAATGTGTTGGGTTGGATTTATGTCTTTGACTGTTTTAAATAGGTGTAAGATTACGTCAAGGTATTTGACCTTTATCATTCAGCTAGTACATGTTTCAGTTTGCAAAAGTTGGTACTTGGTACTGAATGGTTATCAATTTACCATTTGAGCTTTTAGACAATTAGCTTTTTTGTTCTTCAAAGTTAATGCTAAGGTGAAGCTTAATTCTGCTACTTTAAGAAATGAGTTAGCTTCACTAAAGCTGCTAACAAAAGAAGCTGCATTTCTCATATATATACACTACCCTTTGGGTCAGTAAGGATTTTTTGAGAGAAATTAATTTTATTAATTATTTATTAATTTTATGGCTGCTGAAAGTTTGGCTTTGCCATCATAAAAATAATAATAAAAAATTATAAATAGAAAACTATTTAACATAATATTTAACGATATTAAAACCCCATATTTTGTGTGTGTGTGTATGTGTGGCAGAGTAATAGCAGAAATTGAACAGAAAAAAAACATTGATGTACTATTTTAGATAGCATTAACGTGTCAGTTGTAACTCTACTGAAAAACATAGTTAAGTTACCAACTAGAACACTGCTCATTTGTAACATTGTTACTGATCTGAAGAGTTCTTTCGGACAGTGTTGGGTTGAATTATGTAAAAATGTCCATAAAAAGAAGAAACGATTAAATTGTGTTCTCTCTTCCTCTCTCGTTCTCTTTCTGTGGTCATATGTGACTGATTAGAGGATGGGACAGGGAGAGAAGTGTAGGCTTTGTTTTCCCTCTCTTGGCCTTCTTGGAATTCCAGTGGATTTACAGTGCTCTCACCCCTCTGATCCTCCTGATCAATGAGACCCTGGAGATGGACAGATGGAGACCTCCACCCCACCCTCCCTAACTCATCTCTTTCACCACTGATTCTCTCTCTCTTCTTTCCTCTCTGCGTCTCTTTTTTCTGACTTGTGTCTGTTTCTCTCTGTGGAGGGAAGACACAAGAGCACCAGCTGTGGAGTGACTGGACGTTTGCTGATTTTGGCAATGACTTTGTCTTTTTTGTAGTGGCTTTGATCCATTAGAAGTGATTGGGAAAGGGATAGGATTCACAGCGGAATGGCCTCTTCAACAGCGTGTGTGTATGCGTCTTTGTGTTTGTGTGCTGGAGAAACAGATACAGATTTGTATCTCCTTGGCGTATAATGTGACCTCATGATGTTTTAGTGTTTAGATAGAACCATCACTATGGAAACAGCCCCATGTATTTATCTGTTTCATGTAACGGCAATATATGACCTTATCGCCATGTTTATAACCCAAACTTATCAACTTATTCAGTGTGTTATCATGCAACAATAGCCTTCAAAGTGAGTGTATCTGTACAGCTTTTGGTTTGCTTATTTGTTGTTGGTATATATATGTAACAAAATACAATATATAAACAAATTATTTATATTATATAATTATTTATTTATTTATATCTTCATTGCATATTAAATATTTTTTAATTCTCCCATTGACTGATTGAAATTATTGTATCAAATCTCAAATATTTTTTCTCAGATTGACAGCTAAAATCAGTGTTTGGGGGCGGGGGGGAAACAAGTAAATTATTTTCAGATTTCGATTAGGTGCTTTGAGGCTTTTCTCGAAGCACATGTGGAAGTAATATATTTTGCACTGTTTTATTTCAAATAGCATATCCTTTATACTTTAACAGAGCTGTAATAGAGTCACAACTGAGAGAATAGGTCCTGCAATATTTGACATTACAGACCATTTTATAAAAGCTAAATGAAATTACTTCAACATTAATAAACAAAGGCATTTTCATGGTCATGACCTATGGTACCACATTTTTCTATAGTAATTGTGAAGTTGAAAAGCGTCTTACTTGAAGCAGATCAGAACACGTAATCAGTTAGTGTAGGAGTTGTGTGTGTTAATTCACTTCTCTCAAATGGGCTTATCGTCATATCAAAGCCTGGGCACAGGAGTTTGTTTATGGTGAGATCATACCGAATGAATGCAATGAGATTCACAGAGCGCTGACAGTTCATTGGCACAGCAGCGCTCCGTAAGCTCTCAGCACATTAGTACTAGACCACACAGTTGTCATCTATTAAAACATGATGTACACACTTCCCCTGTATCATATTCTGCAAAATATTTACTAAACATTATCGTATTGTTAATATAATTTACTTCAGTTAATTATTAGGACATAACACAGCTTGTCTGACATTCATTTTCTGTTGTTAGTTTTTGTCTCATGTGCTCAGCAAGGTTTTGTTTTTTTGGAAAAAAAACAAAAAAACTTTGTGAATTGTTGTTAACGTAACTTGAAGACACTGCAGGCACCTGTCAAGTTTGAGATTTTGGGCTATTTGGTTTTTCATAGTGCTTTTTCAGACTAGTGGAAAGAACAGATCTAAAAGACGCTGCTAAGTGTTTCTTTTATAGCACTTTATCTATTTGTGTCAATAGATTTCAGTTACAATAGCCTACATATTCTTAAAAGCAGTTTTCTCAAAATGAGTTGTTTCTCCTGCTGTGCCAAAAATGTTATTCCTGTCTATATCCTAAGGTCTTTACTGAGAATTTGTTCATATATATATAATTTGCTTAATTATGTACTACTATTTTATTTCCCCCAATATATTGAAAATATAGTGTTTTCTGTCCATTCTAAGCATTTTCTGAATTATGGAGCGGCCCAAAATTCCCTCTTTAAAAACATTTTGCTCTAATATGTTTAAAAATGACATCATCCAGTGTTTAGATATTTATACTAGAAATGTATGCAAATTAGTGCTACTATTATGTTTGCATTATCAATGTAATCAGTCAGCTGGGTGAGTAAGGTAAAAACTATTACTTATTTTTTTACCCTATTCACCTGCAGTGCCTCACCTTAAACTATAATATAATTATTTCTGTGCTGGCAAAGCTGAAATTTCTTATTATAAGCAGTGTTGAAAACACTTGCTGGTGATTAAATTTTGGAAACAGTGATATTTAATTTTTTTTAATTCTTTAAACAAATATTTAAATATTTTGGAATGTCTTTACTGCTGAACTTAATGCATCCTTGCCGAATAAAAGAAAAAAAAAACGTCAATGTAGCTTTGTTCCTTCTTTCGCACTGCTCTAAGAAGCCGTGTAGACTTGCTGTAAAACTCATTAGCGTGTCTGCTCCTCCTCAGATCCCCACACCACCAAGCAGGAGTCATGAGGGGGGTCACCAGACATCCTTTGCTTGCTTTGACCTGGCTGTCTCTCAGGAGAAGAGAGGTCAAGGTGACCATTTTAGGGTTCAAGGAGTGATGAATGACTAGCGTTCCTGTTCTGTCATAAAATGGTGTTTAGTTTGACCTTATTCACAATGGCTTTGTTTCTTTATGTGAGGTGAGGCTATGCTATGTTAGATTAGTTTTAAGCCAAACAATTGTAATCCCGTACTTTGTTATGCACCGGGAATATTAACTCAACTCCACCACACTGTTAGTCTTTGAGCTGACAGCTCTAGTGCACATTTGGGGCTACAATTACAGCGGAATGTATCCTCCTTCTGCGGCTTATTAGTTAGCATCAATGAGCGTATGATATAAAACCCATTATAAATGCCACCAGGTTGAAATATTTTGCAGCTCTGTCAAGCAGGCCTCCATCGTAACCGCAGTGTATTTCATTTTGCTTTAGTCTTCGTGAAATTATTTGCCGATTTCATAGTGACAAAGAAAGAGAGACCAAAAACATGTGAAAGAGAAAGGAAAAGTGGTGGATGAATCAAAGAAGATGAGAGACCACAAGCCGGTGATGGCTTGAGCAGGGTCGAGCTTTTTGAGGCAAGAGGCTGGCAGACGTTCACATTCCACCGGGCTAATTTATGAGCTCCTGTGAGCTTACTAATCCACCCTGATGCATCATGGAGGAGAACAGACTGATTGCATAACAGACCACCATCCACCATTTACCCCAGCCGCCTTTATGTCACTCATCTTAATCCCGTCTGGTGTCGGTCCATTTATTTTCATTTGTTAATTAGTGGCGCTTGCTCAAGCTGGTAGTATTTCTTATACTTGAGGAGTTTTAAAAGTTTAGCACGGATATGGTGGATGACCTCAAATCACGTGGCTTGCTAGAGAGAGGTGAGCTATTATTAAGACTTGAAATATCTGTCTTATGGATGATAAAACAGACTAAAAGTCCCAGACTTGCACTGACGAGGAAGATGGCGATGACTTGGGGGTGGGCTCTGTTACCAGTGAGAAACCTTCCAGGACACACTTGCAATTGCACAACATCACAAATTAACATGATCTGTCATGAAAAATAGTATAGATAAAAAGTACACATAATGTATACTACATATGCAGTACATATAAAAGGTACTTTAAATAAACTAAATATTAACTTTTTCAAGGAAACATTTCATTTTCAGTTTGTTTAACTTGATGTACTCAAACACCTGAAACTACAACTAAAATAATAATAAAAGAAACTATAGAAAAGGGGGAAAAAACTAATAACAAAATTTAACAAATATGAAAAGAAAAAAGAAAATGTCATGTTTGCTTGTTTTAACTGGAAACTGATTCATTTTAGCAGCCTCATTTTGGGGGCAGTTGTGGCCTAATGGATAGGGAGTTGGACCCAAAGGTTGTGGGCTTGAGTCCCAGGTCCAGCATGTCCTTTCCTTTTGCATATACTGTGCATACAGCAGGTTGTGTTTTTAGTAAATTGAACCGCCAAAGTACCCTTTCCATAAAAATAAGCAATAACTATATCATTAGGAGTGTAACCATACACAAAAAACTCATTTTGAAGTCACGGTTTGGTATGTTTTAGGTACCTTTTTTATATTACACAATGGTTTACACAAACTATGGCTTACTTACAAAAACAATTTCTAACTTTTGTAACTTTTAATGTTTTGCTGTTAATGTTGTTATTGTAAATGGAGTAAGACAGTGTTTCCACTTTTGAATGCAAAATATATTCGAAAAATGTATATAGTAGTCAGACTTATTGCACTCAGGTTCTATTGTGCTCCATCTGTTAGATGCTTCGGCACTTCTACAGTCTATGAAGTTTAACAGAGTTAATTTGCTGTCAGGGCGAGCCTTTATGCAAAATAAAAATACTATGGTCCCACTTTATATTAAGTGTCCCTAATACCTGTGTACTTACATGGTAACTAGATGTGTATCTAGTATGTAACCACAGTGTAAGCATACATTGCCACGTAGTATCTACAGCTGTAATATTTCTGTAACTACACACATGTAACAACCCTCAGAATGGTGTGTGTAAGTACAAATGTGTAACAGGACATTAGTAACAACACTTTTTTCACTAAGTAAAGTGTGTAAAGTGGGTGGAGCTGGTGGAGTTGGTGCACCTCTGTAATATATAGTTTTTACATATTTTACAATTAGAGTCCCCCACAAGGTGATCATACTTGTGGGTCTTTGGCAAGAAAATCTTGCCTCCCTTTCTCATTCATGCACAACCCCCCACTAAAAAACCAAAAACTTTTATTACCGCTTGCATGAGACTTGATAAAACAGTCTTCCAGAAGGAAAAGGGGGTTTGCTGTCATGGGAGCAGTGGCCTCTGTAGACTGTCAGCGGTGGCTGCTCGTTTCAAAGACTGTATGTGGACAGCCTTAAACCGCTGAGCAGCTTTTCCAGATGTGCGGAATCAAAGGCATTGCTGTCCATCAGTCTACAGACCAACGGGCCAAAACCCCCCCAGAGAGCCCGAGAAACTCTTACTGTCATGCGTAGGACCCAGAACGGGTTAAATTATTGCTCATCATATCACTGAAAGGGCACTTTGGTTCAATTTACTTAAAATACTAACTGCTGTGTGCATGTTCCACATGAGACTGCTAAAATTTATCAGTCTCCAGTTAAAGACAAGCCAACTTAAGACATACAGACTCTGCGCCCCTGCTAAAATGTGAGGTATTTTGCTTTATTATGGAGCGATAAGATTGTCTCAACACAGGTTTCGTCCATATGAGCCTTTTAAGTTATCTTAACATGTGATCTCGAGGGTAATCGTTTGAAGGTACTTATGCGATCGTCCTGATAGCTTTTGGGCATTTAAATGCCGTGAGAACTGTAACGATAAGGCAATCAGAATGTGATTGGCGGTGATTGATTCATTATTTCAATATCCATAATTTAAAGTGAAAGTCACCTTTGTTCATACATAGCAGATTCAAAGAAATAAACAGTAAAATAACAGACAATGATTTTTCAAATAAGGAACCAGTTCAAATTCTGCTGTGAAGCTTATTCAGTTCAAGTCAGATTAGTGTTGATTCAGTTCAGCTGAATAGTGCCAGCGTTCCAAAATGGAATTCTGTTATAGTATCATCATTTAGCTCAATTCAGTAAAAGTTTTGTTTTCATCCAATAGAGTCAGTGCAGTCAAATCGATAAAATTACTAAAATTCATAATGCTGTTTCAAAGGGACCGCCGTTTGCAGCAACATCTCTAAACTATTATGCCCGTTGCCCTTTCATTAGCTGTGTTTTGTTATTCTGTCTGGTTATGATCCCATAGAAATGCTTTTGTTTAAAATCCCATGGATGCGCTAGAACTATGTCACTGTAATTGAAGTCATACTTTAAAAGCAGCCCAAAAATGCTTTGTTGTATCTCCAAAATGCTTGCACTCATTCCACGAGACTTATTTTGCTTCAAAGACAAAACGCCCCAGTAGACATTATGTGTCTTTGCATAAGTTGACCCCCCATCTAATCTATTTCCATGAAAATCTGTCCCTACTTCTAGAGCTCCTCTCTCGGGAACATATGATCCACTAAATGAAGGCATGTGATAACATCAGAACAGCAATATTAGTGTAAATATCTTCCATATGCTATCAGATGCTGGCTTCATCTACGGCCTAGGCTGCTTATTCCATCCTGGATGTTGCTTTATTGAGAGACGGACCCATTGGAACTGGAAGAGGTAGCATTTGATCATATCAAGGCTTTGTCAAGACACCCTGAAGGGGGTAGAGCTGTCAGGATGGGGTAGATTTAGTACATGTGAACCTGCATGTGTCCCCAATTACGCAGATGTAAATGGATGGTTCCAGACCTTGAGCTGAGGTGGAGGTGCTGAGGGGGAATGAAATGGCTAATGAAGGCCAGACCCTCTCGCTCTCTCCGAACCTGTCTGTGCTGGACCGAGCCTCCCCTGGTTTACCTGCACATTATTAACAATTTAAAACAAAGCATATATATAATTATTACAGTGTGGCGTATGTAGATGCATGGGCAAAAATAGGAGCAATATGTTGTACGTTTTAACAAAATGCATGGGGGTTTTATCTTCGCAAGACGGGATGTTTCACAGGTAGTTGTGACAGGAAATGAGGTAATATAAAATGGATCGTTCTTTGTGGTGCCTTTTTTTCCTTCTACATTGTCTTTTCACTCTGTGCTACACCCAGTGTCTTGTCTTATGTCTTTTTCTCTCTAAGTCTCTAATAGTGTGAAATATTATTACATATTGTCGATGGTACATGATACTTCAAAAATAATTTCTAATGTGGTGACTTGCTAAAAAAAAAAAAAGGAAATCATGATCTTTGATGATTCTTTGATTAATAGAATGTCGACTTTTCTACTTTTTCTCCTTATCTTACTGTATTTTATTTTTAATCATGTAGCCACTGGAGAAATAATTTCCTTCGGGATTAATAAAGATTTATCTTATGTTCAAAAGAATAGAAATTTGAAATAGAAATCTTGTCTGAAATCTTACCCCTAAGTTTTAAATGGTTGTGTACAGTATATAGCCATTTGAAGGCCTTGCCGTTTGTTGGTTTTGAAATATTTTTCAGACATAATAAAATGTATAAATAAATTGTTTGCAGCAAACTTAAAATTTATAATGAAATATATACAATTCATATGGTTTGACAGTTAAAATGTCTGCTGCCTGTAACATGACAGAATAGTTATTAGTGAAGGATTTAGACTGTGTGCTTTCTTGTGGTACCATCAGCCTATCATCATTTACATTTATAACTCATGCGATTCGCTCAAAAGCTTCCTTGACCAGACTTAAGTATCTATGATCAAAGATGGCAGCAGGCAGGTCTCATACTTCTGGGGCTCCTGTCCCATTGGATTTCCTCCCACCTAGACTTCTTTCCTGCTGTTCACTCTCTGTACCCGTCTTGTGCTGCATATCATTTCCTCTTGAAGTCAAGTCCTCTGGAGAGTCCAGTTAGTTAATGCTTCATTAACATCTTTTCTTCACTTGCTGGTAGGCCCCGGAGTTTAATCCTGCAGTCTATTCTCTCTGCTGCTAGTTCATATTACTGCACGTTTTTTGTGGCGTGCTTTAATGTGATCTTGTTTCTTTCGTCATTTTTTCCTATTCACATTGAAGTTCATAAGACTTTCCCTATGGCACTTTTTTATATGAATATATTGTCATATATTGAAAATCAACTGAAAACTTACAACATTTTGAAAGTTAAAATGACAGAAATTATTGTGTTAGCTTAAATGGATGGAAAAAGAGATCATATAACAAAATGATGAAAACATTTTTTACCATGTGCATAAGCTTATACTGTACACACACACCCATGACTCATCCATCATCGCTCTAGTTGTTTACAGCCCAGTGTCTAACCAGATCCAGGCTTCCCACACATCATCCCTCATTGTTCTTCTTTTAGTGCTGCCATGTTCACCCCATGAAAATACAAGCATATGAAGTGATGTCCAACCAAAATGTATGTATACGCTGTATATGAAAACTAGCTACATACAGACATCCTAAGGTGTAAACATTTTGTGATCTGCCATCACCCTGATAAAGTCACACTGATATAATTTAAAAAAGGTTAAAAAATAGTTTTTATTTGATTAATGTATTATTTAAATGTAAAATGATATTCAATTTAACTGAAAATTTTTTTTTTGAGTTTGTGCAGTTAAACTTTTCATATGATTATTCTCTGTTGAAAACTACTGAAGAGCAGACTAGATGTGACTTTTTTCAACAAGTCTCCATCTGGCAATCTACTTGTCTTCAAATAACCAGAGATGCAAGTTTCATTAAGACTGGAATTTCACTGACAAATCCTCAGCATTAGGAGCCAACTGCTGAGGAAGAGTCTTCTCATCAAATGATAGTCTTTTTCTGACTCTGATTTTTGATTAAATATGTGTTTGCGTGTGGAAAGCAGTGAAGCAGTATGCCTTCATTTGGTTGTATCCATTTTGTTAATGTATGCTAATAATTTGTCAGTTGATACAGTTAAAAATTGGTTGATACAATTCAAAATGAAAGGCTTAAATATGGGTGAGAAACACTTTAAGGTGAGAATTGTTTTATAGAGATATCGGTAGAATTTAAAATGTTCATGCAAAAATTAAAATTGTTATCATTTACTCACTCTCATGATGTTCCAAACTATGACTTTATGACTTTTCTTCTGAAAATGTCCCAGAACTTTGTATCTTTGGACCTTAGCGTTTTTCAAAATATCTAATTTTCTGCTCTGTACAATGTCATACAGGTTTGGAATAAAATAAGGGTGAGTAAATGATGACAGAATTCTCATTTTTCTGCAATTCTGCAGTTCTATTTCAATGCATTTAGCACCTGGTTAAACTGAATTGCAGGCGGTTAGTGAATAGCAGAGTGATTAAGGGGTTGTTCACATAGAATGCAATTTTGCATACAACTATGCTACTTTTCCATTGTTCTTTGTTTTTTGTTTTTTTTTATGAACATACTCTACACAGGCAAGTTTGATCATTGCGCTTACATATTTTGCAGGGTTTTGAGCAGGGTTCAGTTTTTTTAAAATGTGATGCTTAAATTGCACAAAAAGTAAATTTTTTTTTACCATTCCATGCTCTGCAAAAATGCATTCAGTGTGAATAGCCCCTAAGACTTTTCGTATTGCTCCACGCAGCCCACCCCAACTATTTAATACTGAATTCAACCTTCTTTGTACAGTATTTCTATATATTGTTTCTCTTTTAAAGTATAAACTTTCCTCTAGAGATTCATCCACCAGTTTTACAATTGTACAGATTATTTCATCAACTTCTCTTCGATTGCTTTACTTGACAGTTTATGCATGCTTCTCCCTGTGTTGTCCTCTTATGAAAGTTTTGTGGTTTTCCAGAGGAATAATACTCAGCAGGACATCACATATAACAGCAGAAATAATGTTTTTCTTTAATATAGTGAATCAATCAAAGTCTTCTTAAAACTTCCCGGAAGACTTCCTTGTTTTTTTGTTGTTTTTTTTACTTGCACCAGATGGAATATCCTTTGGATTTTTGGCTGTAGTTTGTCCAATTGACCTCAATTCTCTCTATCTGTCTTTGTCACCATCACTTTCGCTTGCTTTTCCGCGTATACTGTCTTCCTCATTATGTCAGCCGAAGGTTCTCTGGAATTCTGCAGCTTATTTCTCAAACCCTTGAGGGCTGTGCTATCAAGAGACCATCCGTATGATTGACAGAAGAGAAAACTGGAGGTAGCCAAAGCTGTAGACATCCCACTGGCACTTTCTCCAAAGCTGGCTTAGCAACAAGAGGAAGACTGGGCTGGAAGAAAAGAGAAATAATAAATGGCTGTAAGTTTTACTGGAAACATAGACGGTTCTGGCTCGTAATCTGGTTCATCTTGCCGTGACTGTCACACCATTGGGTCAGGTGACAAAGACATAGTATATGAGAGAGGCTCTTAAGCCAACATATGTTTTCCATTCTGTCTGGGCAGACTTGTGAATAGTGCCGTGCGGCCATCAATGGATCACTTTTAAAGACAAACGGCTCGTATTGATCAATGTCCGAGTGTTTTATGTGATTAGTTTCCCAGTAGTGTTTTTATGGGTATGTATCAATGCAGCAGTTCTGGGAACTAACAGCTTCTGCACACACATTCTTCCGTTTCCACGCGAATAGTGTCTGGTGCTGATAGCGTAACACATCACCCATGACTTATCTGTCGTACTTGTCTCCCATTTCCCAGCTGTTAGATTTATCATAAATCAAGGAGATTAACTTTTGCATAAAGGCAAGCTAGTAACCCTTTGGAAAAGGAGTTACAAGCACACGGAAACACCTGTGTGTTAAAGAAATGGACCAAAGCGATTGATTTTTTTTCGAGTGTGGGTTTTCATGGCTAAGTAAACGGATTATCTCATCAAGAATTCTCATATTTCGGGTATTACACCTCTTTTGCCATGAAAATTGCAATTTTGTGGCTTTTATTCCGTATCTGCTAGCTTTGAGGCCATCTATGTGCTCTATAAAGGCATATATTTTGACTGTGAATGCTAACAGATAGCACTTTCTCATTATTATATACCTCAGCAAGTACCCATGATTATAAATGTGATATAAACTAAAGACTACTGATTGTTTAAAAAATATATAGATATGCCAACTTTCTGCTTTAATAGAGAATATGCCAGGAAAGTCTTAATATGAACTCTCCTCAGTAAGCAGTTGAAGTTTTCAGTATGGAGTAGTTGAGTAGCACCAGGTACAGCATGGGGGCTTGAGTCCTGGATCTGAAGAGCTTGGATGATGGACAGTTCTGAAGCATCACTGGTAGTCCTCAAACGCTTTATCATGTCAGTGTCATTTTCTGCAATCATCCCTTAGGCAGAAAACAATCACTGCTTTTAAATGGTTTAAGATGCTCTGCAATTCAGATCCAACTGGCTTGCTTTGTTCATTACACTCTCTCTATTATTTCTATCAGGCTTAGGGAAAGACTGAGGAAAGGGTTTGGAAAGTCTGATTATGAGGATTTGGATCAAACTCCGGGCCTCCCGTGATGTTTAAACTGTGACGACATTCTAAATTGTCCCACATTAACCGGGCATCTCATCAGCTCCTATCCTCCCCAAACGCTCCACAGGCCGAGGTTGCTGGGTTGGTTTAGTGAATCTGTGTGAGTTACATATGGGATCTTTTGGAATACTGACAGGCCTTTGCTGTGCACTTACCAATCACACAGTATATGTGTCTTTCTCTCTTCACCTGAGATCGTGCTTGCGTCCAGATTCCGATTATGCAAGTGGAGTTTGTTCCACACCAGTGGAGGATTTCAGCATGTCAGTCTGGCTCCGGGAGATCACTTTCTCCTGGCTGTCAGCGGAAAACAAATGACTTCTACAGTAGGTGGTAACCAGCAGAGCACATTCCGAAATGCTCCTGTGAGATCTCAGAGTGACCCGATATGCCCAGAGATTGCGTTGTGTGAGTACACGGGTCATTAAATGGTAAAGCAATATCATGTTTGTGATGTGTTGCGCAGTCTGACCAAACATCACTCCGGGCCCCTGAAATTAGACCGTAGGTAAACGATGCACCGGCTTTGAAGTGGTTTGGGTCCTTTCAGGAATATGCTAATCTACCCCCATTGATCTTGATTGCATGGGATGTCCTGATATAATACCCATCAGCCTGTGTGCTGTTCTGCTGTTTCAGCAACACTTTAGCCTGCGCTGGGGAAGCTGCTTTGAAACTGTAGCTTGCCAAGCTACAACTTACTCATAAATTAGAGTAGTTCAACCACAGCCAAGCTACTCGTGAAAAAGTATTTGGCTACACTACAAGCTGCTAATGAAAAATGCTATATAAGCTACTAATAATTTAGAATTGTTAAACAGCAGCCAAGCAACTCACTGGAAAATGTAACTACTAACAAAAAAAGGAAAATAGTTAAAGGGTCAGTACGTACATATAGACGCTGCTGTTCAGAAGTTTGGGGTCAGTAAGGTTAATCACAATTATTATTGTTATTGTTTAAACCCTGAGTTTACCATAGTAAACATATTTACTAATATTAATTTGACATTCCAGTGTTACATCGAAGATGAATGACAATTTTGAACTCCTGACAAAATGTACACAATAAAATGTCACTTTAAAAACAGAAGAATTTGGTTGCACTACATCACTAGTCACTAGAGTAAAAGTACTGTTTTTGACATATTAGAGTTGTTCAGACACAACATATTTCCTAATACTAATTTTGCCAGGAATGTAAAAAAAAAAATCTCAAAAATGCTCTTTAGAGCTGAGGCTCGTTGTTTACGGCTAAGCACTTTCACCCTGGGGCTAATGCTAGCTCATTCCTTTTAGCTTCCAGGAGGGCTGTCCAGAGGTGGGCCTGGCTGTTGTCTTGCTAAGGAGGGCTAACCGGAGGAGAGACTACCTTTCAGTTGCATCTGAGGCTTTGTTCTGCTCTGGTGTTTGTTGTGCTAATGGGAAAGGTCCTTGTATTACAGCGTCCATGGCCAGCGCTCATCCTGGTTCATTGCCCAGTCTCCAGCCTGTCTACGCCTGGTCTATACCGGGCCATCTGGGTCCCTGGAGCTTGAACAGAGTTATCACATTACAGCTCGGTTTCCTGAGACAGGACAGTGGGGTAGGTGGTGGAGGATTTAGGGGTGGCTTGGTTCCTGTTCCCTGTAGTGGACTCAGGTGGAGTTATTCAGGTGGAGTCATGTTGATCCTTTTATATGGATCAGGGGACACCTGAGAAGGTGAAACAGCCATGTTCCTCTACCATGGATCTTCTCCATCTCTCTCTCTCACTCAGGGTTGTTCAGACAAGCCAAAGCCAAGCCAAGTCAAACCTCAGCATTTGGGCCAGGTTCAGCGCCAACCTCCAAACACACAGTTTATGGTCGGAATCATCTGCCTGGGCTTTTCCCTCACATTCTCCCTGTCATTAAAAAGCTTTATTGTCTCTGGCCCAGCTAGCCTCACATTTTCATTTCACATCCAAGTGCCGACGTAATAATGCTAATAATTCGTTAAGGTCGACAGGCAATGTTCGAACCCAGGAAGATCAGGCAACTCTTCATAAAGACTCAGCCAACTGTCCATTTTATTTAATTGCTTGAAGGGGACCGTACAATTAGACAGTGACAGAGTAATTATAACCTAACAGAGACTTGGTTCATTTTCAAAGTTTCTTTTTACTTGACGTCAATAGTGCCTTTTGTTGCTTTGATTAGAAAACATCTGGCAAGAACATATAGGTCTATCTATCTATCTATCTATCTATCTATCTATTCTTAAAATATATATGGCAGAATATATGATAAGTAATTATAGTTTAACATGTTGGAAATATCAGTTTACATTTGCAAACATTATTTTTGTCATTAATTGTAATAATGCAGTGAGATTATTGTCTGCACAAGGAGTCTGACAACAGCCAGTGCTCCACACAGAGATCTGATCTGATCATCATCCAGTCTGTCTGGAATGATACAACAGAACAATGTAACAGAACAAACTGAGACAGACTAAATCCAGAAGAACTGTGGCAACGTCTCCAAGATGCTTCAAAAAAACTACCTGCAAAGCTACCTGAAAAACTATGGACAAGTGTACCTCGGAACAGAAGCTGTTATACCAAAAGCTGTAATACCAAATATTTATTTGATTTATTTAATAGAAGTTAATTGATAAATTAAATCTATGGCATTATTTTTGAAACCATCCTCATTTTACAGCATATGTGTGTATATATATATATATATATATATATATATATATATACAGTATATGGAAAAATACTTTACACAAATACAGTTTATCTTGAGTGTTAGATTCTATTTTATCTTTTTTACGTTTTTCTGTCACACCATAAGACACATTGATACATCAACTACCCATGTATTTATATTAATCTCAGTCAATGAAAAATATTAAAAAATACTAGCTAACTAACACGTTAATACACATTAAAAACATAACATATTAAAAAACATGATTTTTGAACATTCATTCCTGTACCTTTTTTGGCTTTATATAAAATATATATACAATAGTGAAGAATAGCGAAAGGCAAGATCTAGTGCAATAAATGAAGAGAACGAATGTAACACAAAAAACAGACTAAAACCTGCAAACCTATGTGCTTTCAGATGCATGTACTTATTGTGAATGCTGTACCAGAGGCTTTCCTGTGCCTTTTCACTTGATTTTTCAGGTGTGCTTCTTTCCTTTAAGGTCATAATTAACAAATGTTCCCAATTAAAGCTGCCTTTGTTGTTTGGAAACATTAGAAAGGTAATCTCCAAATTACACTGTAATTTGCCTAATATTTCATGATTAGTTAATGATGGGTAGCTTGCAGATGTGGACATCTGTTTTGATATATTCAGCTGACCTGTGTCACACCAGCTCAAAATTTATTATAAATAGGGCTATCATTAAAAAAATATTATTCCAGATTAGGTATATGGATGTACCGATTAGCTAATCAGTCTCACAATTAATTTCTTATATAAATAATTAAAAATGCCAGATGAGTGATTAATTAAAAATACATTACAAAAGTGGTTTTACGAGTGTGTGTGTGATTATACTACAAAATGTATAATGTATAATGTCACATAAAGTAATGTGACCCTTGTAAAATATATTTAGATGTTCTAATTTGGGGCCACACTTGACTCAGATGAAAGTGACAGGTCATGTTATAATGAGTAATGGTCATAATGTAATGAGCAGATGAAGAGAGCTGTCAAAGATACATCACTAATGAGTGTAATTCACATTTGCAGTCAATGTCATCGTGGAAGAGGCATTAAACCAGCTGCCCCCACAGCTGCTGGTCTTTACCCCAGCAACGGTAGCATGTGGTGGTTTATGGTTTATGTGAGTGTGAGTGTGTGTGTCTGTGTGTGCACTATGTCACACAAGACAGTTCATTGGCACTAACAGGTGTTTGTGTGTGTATATCAGCAGCTCATTAAAGCGGCATGTTTGCTAACACCAGGCATTTTTAACATTAAATTAACACCCAGTTAACGTAATAACACCTCTGCGTTCACACTTTGACGCTTGTCTATCTCTTTCTTCACTCTTTCCCTCTCTAGCTGTGAGATTTGTGTATTTATTTCACACCACCACTAGAGCTCTGTTAAAGTAAAACCTAGGGAGCTTCTGCACTGCCTACAAGTGCAGGTGCCTTCTAAGACAGCATCCTATCTCTCATGGAGCCTTATAAGTGACCAACTAGGAAAGCTCAACACAAAGCAAATTTAGCAGATAGTTTGGCGTTAGCTTGTTACATTAATTAACATTAATAAGCTTGGAAAAATAACAGAACATGCAAATATTAGGTATGAAATGTATGTTTATTTATTTACTTTTAAATTCTGTTTAACTTCAAATTTATTAAAAAAAAAAATTTCATAATTTGATTTTATTTTTATTTTTTGCCTTCTCCGAGTAAAGGACATTGCACACTGAGGCCTAGTGCATTTACACTAGTGCATTTTAGAATGAAAATGATCCGCGTTTACACTAGCGTTTCTGCTGCGTTTTAGAAACGATCGCAATTCAAAGTTTACTTCAGTGTCAGTGGCTCAGTTTGATGCTTTGCTAGCGATACTAGAGCCACATATCTAAAGAAGACCACCAATTTTTGTAATCTCGGTGTGGAAGGATCATTACAGTTCTTTGTGCTACAAAATGCTTGCCCGATTCATATTTCTTTATTAGGGGCGAAAGTTTAGGAGGCAGAGTGTAAACATGATTGACATAACGTGAGGTTATATGTATTTTTCAATTTCCATAAAAGAAATTCGGACTTAAAGGTCCTTGCAATTTTCTCTCAAAGATTGTGAGCCCATTTACTTGCATTATATGACTGACAGACTGCAACGGTTTGAGTTTATAATCTTTGTTTGCATTCTACTAAAGAAACAAAGTCACCTACATCTTGGATGTCCTGGGGATAAGCAGATAAACATCAAATTTTCATTTTTGGGTGAGCTATCCCTTTAAGCCTGCTTTTTGGAACAGGCATTGTGGAGACACCAGCAAGGCCATAAAATGTTACCTTCAAAGGCGTCTTACAGAGCAGTATATATTTTTATCTGTATAATATTTCTGAATGATCATTCCCGAATGGAAGCACACCTTTCTGTTTTTGGCATTCATGGAACTAGGTAGAGCAAGATGTCCACAAAAAGTGACCCCCCTCCCTTGCTGTAGTTCCAGCAGAGCTCTGAGCCTGTCAGCACACTGCAGATTTATCCTCCAATGTGAGCCCAGTCAGCAGGGAGCCTGTGTGATCCATTACTAGAACTCTAGATAGGGATGCACTCATGCACAGACGCATATGTTTGCTTTGGTAATCGTTGTTGACTGTAGGCTTTGTCGTCAAGGTTGTAAGAGTGTATGTGCACTGTTTTAGAGTTTACTTGAGATTATGCTGTCAATCAGACCAAATGTTTTTTTAAAGCAAGTTAGTTAAGCAAGTCAGTTTACACAGAAACCATCTTGGAAAACTATTTTCTAATCATACAAGTGCACCTTCTGTCTTCGTGAATGGGGAAAATGTGATTAAGTTTAGGACATCCCTGATTTAGATACTTTAGCTGACTAGTCTAGACTACATTTACGGACTAAATCAGGTCTTTAATATTAAGCTTATCTTCAAAGACAACCACCATGCTGAGTATTGGGATTTCTGTCTGTCTCCATTTTATACCATCTCTGATTAAGCATATGTATTAAAAAAGAGAGAGAGAGAGAGAGAGAGAAATGAACTAATTCCATACATTCCTGAAGCACCTTGCACCTCTTTTCAGACTCCATTACTGCCCCAGTCTATTGTTTATTGTGTTCTGTAGTGAAATGATGAAAATATCCCTGGTCTGACTCAAAGGGGGCCATTGTAAGATGAGCATCGCTAACTCTGTACCTGTCAACACTTGCCCATATTGTGCTGCTACACTATAATAAAATGTCCTTTGTACAGTAACAAGTCTGTAATCTTCATATATTAGAGGCAGTTTTACCTGCACGCTCTTGAACACACACAGAGCGCTAATAGCAACATGACCGTCTCTTTCATTTCACATTCTTACTGTATGTTTTATCATAGTTGTCACTAAAATGAATTTAGGCCAGAATACTGAACTAAAAAAGATTCAGATGTTTTGTTATGAACCTTAAACTGTATTAAATCAATAACATGTACATTGCACAAAATGAACTATCTATCTATCTATTACCTTAATGTACCATGATAAGACCACAGTATGAAATATGCCTCTCTTTGACTTTCTGTTCTGTCTTTGTATCTACAGGGGCAGAGATTCCTTCAGACCCAAAAGTGGAGGCTGCTTCCAGTTGGAACATGTCCAGCGGAGCTGAAAGAGGTGAGTTTAAGACCAGCTCTGCTAGGCCACTCTGGGACACCATTAGGACTACAGTAATGTGACAGATCGGCAGCGATTGCTGGATATTTTGTCTGAAGATGAATGTTAGTTTTGATTGCCAAAGCAGACAGCATTTCTAGTGCAAACATGTGAGCTCTAGGATGGCAGCATTTTGAAAGAGGTTTGTTATGTGTCTTAAGTCATCCCAATTCCTCGGTCTGGGACAGTGTGCGCTAAATTTGGGGGTTTCCGTGGTCATGGTAAACCTAGATCTGTTGAGTCTGTGCTAACATTTTAGATACAGTACAAGTTGGAACAGCAGTTTAATATAAAAACAATGAAATATACTTTTCTTGAAATATTTGTTTATTATCATTAAAAAACAATTTTGCTACTTTTGCACTGCCTGTACATACATATATATATA
>JAUMHE010000099.1:2566192-2578835 GCA_032359235.1 Enteromius mattozi | reverse complement strand
CAGGCCTCTCTCATCTTTTTAAGTGGGAGAACTTGCACAATTGGTGGCTGACTAAATACTTTTTTTGCCCCACTGTATATACTGTTAAATGTTTAACGATAAAAAAAAAAAACTGAATCAGTGTCTGTTTCAGTTAAATCAGTGAGTTGTTTTTAATTGATTCTTTCGATTGAGCTGATTTACTAGAATGAATCAAACTTTTGAAAGAGAACTCTTAGCAACAGCTCACTTGGCTGTAAACTGTTTTACACTGTTTTGAGCACAACTATCAAAATACTGAAAAAAATAAATTATTACCAGAAAAGTCATTAACCAAAAGTCTTGGTGCCTACGGATAAATTCTGCCAGATATTCTACATGTCATTTCTATTTCTTTCTTATGGCCTAGCAGCTCCTTACTTTTATTTGTCAGCTTTCAGCAACTGTTCTCTCTTCTTTTCCACACAGAGAATCTTCAACTCCTTTGTGTACACGGAGAAGACTTCAAATGGTGAAACAGAGGTGCAGCAGGTGAGTTACTGATCATCATCCCTTAATACTGAGTGAGTGCTCTCTCTGTGTGTGTGTGTGTGTGTGTGTGTGGTCTAGAGGGGCAAAGGACACCCATTAAAATTCTGCAGTTGCTGTCTGCTGTCTTTGAAGCCGTCTTTGTGCTTTCTACTGCTGAAACACTAATTCCAACCTCTATTGACTGCGCCGTGTCCCTCCCTAACAAGCTCTGGAGAAACGAGAAGATGGTTGCTCATGCTTTAGCTCTTTCTAACATAAATGCTTTTGGCCTGTGATCAAAACTGTCTGATTAGAAACCATTTTAAAAGTCTGCGCTATTAGGAGAAGAGCTTGTTTAATTACAAACATGCCTGTCTGTCAGTATGGATAACATTTTAATGGAGCCAGAAAGGAAAATTATTTATATTACACCCGTGCTATTAATGTCTATTTTAAGTTATTTTAAAATTTATGTTGTCATGGTTTAAGGCTGTAATTATGAGTGTACACTATTTCAGGGAAAAATGGTTACATAATGATTAAAAAGGTTAAAAAACAACTTTTTTATAATTTTTGCAATATAAGTTTTATACAAACAGATTCTAATAAATTTATTACCTGATGTTTTAAATGTCTGCTATTAAGATTCCCCCCAATTCAAACTGAATGATTGGGCATCACACCAAAGTATATTTATAACCAATATTAAATACAGTATACCTTTATGATTATTATTGTTTAAGGAGATTGTTTGTGATGCACAACACATTTTAAATATATTTGCTGTAAATATGAAAGATTGTGGAAGCAACCTTTAATATCTGGACATCCTTCAGAGCTTGTACAACGATTTTGCTTGAATTGATCAAGAACGGCGTAATTACCAAAATAAAATTTTAATTTAATTTATATATTTATTGTGACTTATTCGTTATTATTATTTTTCAAATTTAATTGCATTTTTGTAACGGATTAGCTACTACTACTACTACAGCCCCTATGAAGCTACATTCTATAAAACAAAGCAATGACAGAATTTACATAAATTATCCTGTTCAAAAGTGTTCTTTAATATTGTGTCCATTGCCTCCTTGAGAATCAGTAATTTGTAGTTTTGTCTATATATTTGTTATGCAGACTCTCAAACTAAATGCACTATTTTTAAGATGATTTATTTGAAAAAAATATATTATTATTTAGTTAGCTGCATTAATGAGCGCATCTGTGTATATAGTGTGTGCATAAGTATCATCACAGCTAAAAGAAAAATAATAATTCAGGCCACAGTAATCATGGAGTTTCATTTCAGTACTTTTCCATCTGAAACTCTGGGAATGCATTTCTTTTCTCCGTCAGTTATAAGACAGTAAGCCTGTCGTGCACTTGTGTGATTTATTCTTGCCATGGGCCTCTCCCTCTTGCCTACTCCAGCTTCTGTTTTTGCTGTAAGGTATAAAGAGCTTTCGATGTTAATACACTCTATTCTGACCAGCCTCAAAACAAATCAGCATGAGTGGCAGCAACTGAGCTTGTACCCTATGAATGTGCTTCTCAGCGACACACACACATGCCCTGAGCAAGAACGGACAGGTTGCTACTCTTCACTTGGGTTTCGGTGCCAAGAGAAGCCCTTTTGTGTGAATTATTCCTGTACACTGTCTCTCTCTCTCTCTTTCTCTCTCTCTTTCGTTCTCTCTCACCTGCAGCTATTTACCGGCTGCTGGTGAGAGATTAAGCCGATCGCTGGCAGGTTTTCCTAGTGACACCTCGACAGCTAATTGCCAAACAGGGTTTTTGGGGGTAGACGCTGATAAACCGTTCTGCCTGCTGAGGCAATCGAGACCTGAACGTGTTTGATTATGATGTGACTCAGGCTTTGTCATGCTATAATGCTGTTTTGTTGTTCCTCATTAACCAGCGCTGGATGTACTCTACTACTTTGTGCTAAATGTTTGATGTAATATACAGCAGTGCGTACACACAGATGTATGAAATTTAGAAATTAATAGCCCTAATTTTATTTTTATATTATTTTGTGGCATGGTAATGCAGCCTAAATACAGTCTATTCTTAGCTCTGAAATCTGTATAGCATTAAATTGACCTAGTTTTAGTTTCTGTTTAATAGAGCTCTTCAGTTTGTTGTCCTAAAATTGGAAAGACAATTAGCAAATTCAAGAATTTCTAATTTGTTGAAGAATAAGGATTATGGACATGATAATGGTTGAAAAAAAAAAAAAATAGAAAAGAATTTAAATTTATTGATGTACAATTATGGCATTAAGTCTTGCATAGTAAACAAAAAATAAATAAATACATTTACGATAAAATACTGGCAGCTGTGGTTGCCAGAGCTTTACCATAAAAAAAAATTACAGCAATTTACAGACTTAAATTCACTGTAAAAACATGTATTTCATTAAGTAATTATAATAAACTGAAAACTACCAAAAACAGGTGGTGATGAATGAAAGGTAACACACATGATACTGAAATATTGCAACACTTTGTCAGGTAAAAGCCTAATGTACACAAAGGATAAGAAAAAAACTATTAAAAAATAAACTAAATGTGAAGTGTTCTGAAAATGTCAATTCACAGCTATTCATTATACAATTACAAATTATACCATTTGTTCTTTTTCACATCCAAAAAGCATAATTCTAACAGCATTTCACAGTTATTCACTGTATACAGTACAAAAACTTACTGTTAACCAACTGACAGGTTTTTGCAATCTTTTACGGTTCAAATCACAATCATTTTTTACAGTGTGGTTGCTCATGTTTCCTTTGTACCGCTTTGTCTTTTGCTCCATTTATTGTTTTAGCTGACATTTTAGTTCTTTCTTTATTAACCATTGTAAAGGTTATAAAATAACACTTTTAGATCTGTAACTACAAATCCCATTATTCTAGACTCCTCTAAAAAATTTGACTTTCATCAGTTGCTCATTTGGCAATGTTGTCAACATCTGCCAGTCCTGTGTACGCGCTCACATGGTAATGAAGGCCTGGCACTGCTGTTTGTTCAAGTTGAAAAGGCACCCCAGTGGAAAACGGTACCAATTAGGATCATGTCCATGTCTTGTAGGTACACAAAGACAAAGAAAACCTGTCTTCTCCTAATGTCACCATTTTAATGAGCTAGGACACAGACCTTGTGAAATACCCAAACTAATTGTCACACAGTTTGTCATAAGATATTTATGAAACAGACCATTTCTTTGACATTAACAGTAGCTTCTGTTATATTTTTTGTTTAAAAAATGTAGTTGATATTGTGGATTGAGTGCAACAACCTTAAATTATCTTCCACCTCTTTCAAGGCTTAAAAGTTTGATTGGATTCTGCAGAATTAGGTGTAAGATTAGATAGTATTATTTTCTGACCTCTCTGAAGTGGGAATGTTTATCTTGGACTGTGAACTTGAACAAATAACATTGGAGTTTAACAGTACTGGCTGAAACAGGCAGCTTATTGGATGTTCATGGTTAATGGGTCATGGTACATTTCTCCAATCCAGGACGGAGAGGAAGAGATTTATCATTTGATTTTGCTTTAAAATTCCTACGTAAAGTTGCTGTTAATGCATTGTATGTGTGCATGTTTTGGTTTACTAAAACATCTGGAGAAAAGAAAGTGGCTCATGTGTCAGTAATTTGGAGAAACTCTGCTGCTCTAGTTAATAACTTTCTCCAGGGAGCTGCAGCCTGCAACGGGTAAACCAGAATTCACAGAAACAAAGTTAATCAGCCGTAACTCCTTCACACGAGTGCAGTATAGACCCAAAGCTAAAACAACATCCCGGTTTTCTGAAACCTCTTCTGGTTTATGAACTCAGTTTTCCCTTGTAGCACCACCAAACCATTTTCCCAGTGCCTGTGGCACTGCACTGGCTGACAATGCATGTCTAATGGTGATCGATTACTAGTCTCCAAGGTTAGTTCAAACTCTCTTTGATGTAGAGTGCAGGACTAGATTTGGAAAGCGAATTAATCTCAGCTTATTTCACAGGACTAATGGAAAGGGAGTTCTCAAACAAGAAGTGTGTATATCAAAGTGATATTTCATTAATTTATACTATGTTTATAAAAAGGACAGCATTGCATTCAAGTGGTCAACTTAAACCAAATGCACCAAAATGAAAATTCTCAAACATTTCAGTCTATAGGCCTACTTCTAATTTAGAAAATAAATGAATTATTGCTTAAATTAAATGTAATTAAATATAATTTAATTTGATCATATAATCATAAGTGTTTTGTTATAATTATTAATTTATTTATTTATTTGGTTTGGTTTTGTTTGCCAAAAAGTGAAAATACAGTTTGATATTGAAATTAAAATTAGCATTGACATTTTTGACCAAAATAATTTGGTGGCAAAAATTAAAGGGATAATTCACCCCACAATTAAAATTGACATCATTTACTTGTTATAAGTTGAGTTGTTATAATTTTGTGCTCAAAAGATTTATATTTTGAAAAATGTTGGTGACCCGATAGCCATTGACTTTCATAAAAACAATGCAAGTCAATGGCTACTGTCAACTGTTTGGATATTCTTCAGAATACCTTTGTTTGTGTTTAACATAATAAAGTAATTCATACAAGTTTGGAGGAAATCGAGGGTGAGTTAATGATAACGGGTTTTCATTTTTAGTGAACTAAATTGAACCCCAATAAGATAATATTGAAATACAGTGTGCGTATTATTACATCTGATTTCATTGTTTTCAGCTAGCAAAAAAGATCCGTGAGAAGTTTAACCGGTACCTGGATGTGGTGAACAGGAACAAGCAGGTGGTGGAAGCGTCTTACACAGCCCACCTCACATCCCCTCTCACAGCCATCCAGGACTGCTGCACCATCCCTCCCTCCATGATGGAGTAAGTACTCATTTATTACTCCTTTCATTTAACTTTTTTCCCCCTCCACAACACCTTTTAAGTGCATTTAAAGCATGTTAAATCTGTGTGAATCTGATGCGTCATCGTAGTTTACTTGATTCACTGATTTTACTGTGTGCATGTGTAATGGGTGTGACTAAGCTTATGTGAATGAGGAACGCATTTTTAAATGCCACAAATATTGTGTTTAAAACACTGAAAGGGAATGATTAGTTAGCTCAGTTGTCAGACTGCCCTTTCAAACCTAATCTCTCTCTCCCATGGCAGTTT
Source organism: Enteromius mattozi (assembly GCA_032359235.1). Classification (NCBI taxonomy): domain Eukaryota; kingdom Metazoa; phylum Chordata; class Actinopteri; order Cypriniformes; family Cyprinidae; genus Enteromius; species Enteromius mattozi. Next base: position 2,573,166 of record JAUMHE010000099.1, on the reverse strand, counting down.
GCAGAGTTTTTGCTGTATCTTTTGTCTGCATTGTGTCTTAACTGTCCCTCCCTTCTGTCTCTCTGCCTGACTCTGTCTCACTCACACATCCAGACTCAAATGTTTGGCTCTACTTCTCTGAATTTTCATCTTCTCTGCAACCCTTTATCTCTGTCTGGAGGATGTTCTCCATCATCCGCTGACCTTCTCAGCTATGTCTTTTTCACCCTTTATCAGTATATATTTTTTCCTGGCTGCATCCTTTCACTATCATTTGACATTTTAAAAGTTCTGCTAGTTATACAAATTAATTATTGTTAAGAAGTTTTTTTTCCCCCCCTACATTTGCTTTACTATTGTGTATGCCTCAGCTCCATCAAGAGAGAAGCCATGTTTGTGCATACTTTGGCAAAAATTGAATTAGTCAATAGATTAGATTAGAAAAAGGCTCCCACAGTCATGGGAAACATCATGGATTCATTTAAAAATGTTTCAACTGTGACCAGGACCAGGTAGTGGAAATTAATAAAATATATTATACAAATATACTGCCATTTAAAGGTTGTTGTTTTTTTAAAAAAATTTTTAAGAAAGTGATACTTTTTTCCAGTAAGGATGCATTCAGTTGATCTTTATATTCATCAAATAATCTTTAAAAACAATTAAGCAGATTTTTTTTCTTGAGAACCAAGTCAGAATCTTAAAATGATTTCTGAAGCATCATGTGACTCTGAAGACTGGAGTAATGACTGCTGGAAAATTCAGCTTTGTCGTCACAAAATATATAAATATTAAATAAATTGAATTAAAACGGAATTGAAATAATATTTCACAATATTACTCGGTTTTTTTTTTTTTGTTACTTTTTCTTTTTTACTTCAAGATAAAGTTTGTGTTTGTCCAAAAAAAAAAAAGGGCTGGAAAGTGCAGTTCTCAAAGAACTGTTTTGGAAAATGTCTCTGTCCCAGAGGCACAGAAACATCTTTTTACGATGTGTTGAAGGGAAGTAAAATTACAGTAGGCGTTTAGAAGACTACAAATAGAAGTTTACTTCAGGTTTTCCAGCATGTCATCCAGTGTCCAGTATCAAAGTCAACGTATCACCTGAGGCTTGATAAAAAAGCATAAAAGAGCTAGCTAGGAGCTGCTTTATCCTACAAGACAACACTTGGATGTTTTTATGAATGACACATCATTTGGCTTAAACCTTCACACACCTGCCCAATCAGCTCATTGATGTTTATCTAACCGCCTCTTCAAGTTTTCTTAACAATGGAATGTATTATACACTACCTTGATATTATCATGTTACATCCTGTTTGTGGGTTTTTGAAGAGCCTTTTATTATGACACCATGATGAACAACATGATCTACGTTTTTCAAAACTGTAGAAGTGAAGAGTACTTTCGACAAGTAGGCTTACAGTGCTGTGCACTTACATGGAATGAAAAATCCAGATATATCAGTGAGCTCTAAAGTCATTTTATTTTGCATGAGGGTGGTCTAGCGCATTGATGTCTTGTGACCTGCTGTGTCCAATCAAAGTTATTCTTAAGTTAACTCAGTGGTCATCTTGGTAGTGTTTTCTACGCAAAAATAGGCTTTTGTTATTGTAGCTCCTGTGTATTTGTTTGGGGAAAGAATTTCCAAAACATCACCAAAATGTTTTTCATGATTTTGTTTTAGTAATACATTTAAAGGTAACCTGAGGACTTTGGTTTCATTAGGTTAAATGACATTTGAGAAAAAAAGAAAATCTGTAAAGGCAGTAAAAGCATCAAGAATAAACAAAATATGAAAGTAAAAGATGACATCACACTTTTTTTCTGGAAGCAATAAAATGAAATAAATAAATTGTACTGTAATTTTGACTTTCTCACAATTCTGACTTTTTAGCTCACAATTTAAACTCTTTCTCACAGTTCTGAAAAAAAAATAAGTAGTGCTGTCAAAAGATAAATCGTCATTAATCGCATCCAAAACAAAGGTTTCTATTATTATTATTATATATGAATATATAAATGCACAAACATTTTTTATGTTCATATATATATGTGTGTGTGTGTGTATATGTGTATGTGTATGTGTATATGTGTATGTGTATATATATATATATATATATATATATATTATATGAATAGAAAAATATACAATTTTAAAAATATGTACAATTTTTCTAAATATATATTATATATGTGTTTATTTATATACCCATAATAAATATAGATAGTAATACACATATATATTATTTAAACAAAAACTTTTATTTTTAATGTGATTAATCGCTTGACAGCACTAAAATAAAATAAAAAAAATTGCAAGTTGTAAACTTCTGACATTCTTGCGAATTCAAGTTTACATCTTGCAATTCAAATTGTTTTTGTTTTTTAGAATAAATAAATAATTGCAACTCTATCTCACAGATCCGAGTTGACATATTCCAATTTTAAATGGATATCTCTCAATTTGAGTTTATTTACAGTTCTGAGAATTGTGAGATAAAGGCTTCTGCACTCTTGCCCTCAAGGAAGCACAAAAATGTTTGTGCTGTGATTTAATGTAATAACGGACTGAATAGATGAAAATGTCAATTTCAGACAAGGTTTCTAGAGATTTAAAGCTTCCATATGACATCTGCTCTGACATTGTGTCCTCTATTAGACCTCAGTTCAGCTGCCTTCATAAAGCCCAGTCATGGCTGAAAGATCAAATGTTTCACACCGTATCGATGTCACATCCCCATCATACGTCCCAGCGGTGTCTGTTCTCCCATGAGCGCTGACCTCTGGCACAGGAGAATGCTTTAATCAACACTCACCCCCACTGCCTTCTGCTACACTTAACCAGCGATGAAACCGTCTAGAAATAGCGCCTTACTCAGGACTCATGTGATCGACTGCTCTCTCTCTCTCTCTTTCTGCCTAGGGGGATTTAAGTGTCGGTGGAGTGTTAAGCTACATTTGTGCATTGCCCAAAGGATGGTCTGCAAAACTAATGATGTTGAAGTGTGTGCATGTGGAGTCTACAGTCTCCACATACACATGTGATAAGGCTACAATCGTTATCACCAGTACTAAGCAAATAGCATGTTTTTTTTGGACCATGGTAATACCATAATATTCTTCTGAAGTACTTTAAGTACCATCTAAATATCATGACTCACATGTATGGTTACGAAACAGTATCATTTTTAGCCTTTTAAGGATATTTGAATTTCCAAATTTCTTTCTTTGCATCAGTGAATCCTGAACTAGATTTATCATTGTTTCAAAAAAAAAAATAAAAAAAGGTCAATATTAATAAAAATGAGCACCACATAAGTAATAATAATTTATGAAGGATGTTAAGATTAGTTAAGAACATTAATTTTCATCCAGGTTTGCAATGTATTTATGTATATACAATTTTATTAAAATATTTTAACACGTGGTGCATGTTTGATGTTTCCAGTGTTTCTTAAATTTAAAAGATTGAAAAGGTTTTTAAAGGTTTACATTGCAAATAGTAACTGTTAGGTAAATAGATTCAGATTTTCAGGTAGTAGAAGAAAACATTTCAGATATTCATTAATATATAACATTTTACGCCAATGAATTTAGATCATCACATTCCTATTATCGTTTTTTTCACTCGGGTCTTTGTTTTTTCAGTGCTAACATTTCTTGATTAGGGTTTCTTCCCCCACAAACAAACTCTCATTTCCTTTCCTCCCTCTTTCACTCTTTTTCTCATTCCCTGTTAACTGTTAATCCGGTCTGTATCTCCCAATCCTTTTGGAGCCAGACCGTTTGGACAGGCTCTGAGGCTGAGCTAATAAAGACGGTGTTACTGTGTGTGAGAGAGAGAGGGCGATGCAGAAAGGGAGCGAGAAGAGGGGCTTAAGTCACCATAAAGGGGTCTTAAATGCTGCTCTGCCGGACTGCATGCTTTCCCGAGTCCATGCAGGGTGAAATAGGGAAACTCTTTTCCCATAATCCCCCTTGAGCCTCCCTCTTAACTCTCGGAGACCGCTGTGCTAATGAAGCCCGCTCTGATAGACGCAGTGAGAGTGTGAGTGTGTATGTGTGTGTGTGTGTGTGTGTATGTGACAGACAGAGCTGATACCGCAGTGGTACGTGAATCTTATCTCTGCCGTGTGGCGAGACGTCACCGATCTGCCAGCACTCTATTAGCTGTGGAATAAAATCACAGGGACCTTTTCTTGTCACCGTCAAACATGAAGTGCCACTAAATGAGGAGTTCATCTCAGTACATGAGGACGGCACTTTGTTTAGTTAAATATTAAGAGGCTAAAAGCGTTCACAGAACGTGCTGCTCACAGACTGTGTTAATAAAGAGATATTAGGCTAATGACTGTGTAATTTTGAAATATTGTGTTGTAATGCCTGATTGTAGATTTAATTGTCATCTGATATATTATGTATTGTATATTTCCCATTTTACTTCTGGCACACAATACTGCTTTCGGCGTCTAACACTGAAAGATTTATTTTTCTTCTGTTGATAAACCAATATATCAGCTTAGTCAGTTATTTTTTGGCCAAGTTATCATTCCTCCTTGTGTCAGTTATAAAATATAACGAACAAAAATAATGATAATAAAAAAAGAGATTTTTCTGTTAATTAATGTATTGTTATTGTGTCTTTAAAAATGTAGTAAGTTGGTATTCTGCATCATATGTTTAAAATCCAATATTTATTTCTTTATTTAATTTTTTCTGGTAAAATGCATACTTTTTTTTATAAAGATAGAATTTAAATGTGTGTTTCTGATGTAACTGACATCATGCGTTGTTCATCAAATTACACTGTAATTACCATAAAATTTACGGTAAAAAACTGACAGCTGTGGTTGCCAGCATTTGACCATACAAAATAGAGTAATAACATTTTAAGTTTTACGGTTTTAAGTTAAATTTACAGTTAAGTACCATAATTTCATTAACTGATATAATGTTAATATACCAACATATTAAAGCACTTAAGTCTGTTTTGTACCTTTGAAATATGCTGGTAAGCACCAAATGCAGGTGGTGATGAGAAAGTCACATGATGAACCAAAGCCCATCACAAGCAGCTTTTAAATATGGGCATGTATAGAAGGTGCTCAGTGTCATTCACACAAACACTAAACACCATCATGGTGAGACTCATTAAATTGAAATATGCAATAAACATTAATTTGACAACATACAACCCTAATAAACATAACTGATAAGAAAAAACTAAGAAGAAACATCAAATTCAAACAAAATTTTAAATGCAATGCAGGGAATTCTGGGAATTCTGGAAAATTTTACAGGAATTTAAGATTAACCATTTAACAGGTTTTTACCATAGCATTTTCAATTTTTACTGTTAAAATCATGGTAATTTTTTACAGTGTATTTAATTAATTTTCAACCGAATCAAATGAACATTTGATTAGAATTTTAATGGTTGAGATCATGACAGTTGGCCTCAATTTTACAATAATTTATTATGTGGACTGATATCATACGCTTTGAAATTTGAAATATACAATTAAAAGTGAACAGCCGATGTGCTTCAAGTTCTTATTTATTTTCAGTCAGATGTGTTTTTTACACCGTGCAAGCTGAACAATACCTGAGGGCTTGTTTTTCCATTGAATCTTCTTTTTTTTTTTCCCCCTCCTCATTCTTTCTGAATGTTTTTGCAGAGGCCCTAATTTGCATACTGAACCGAAATCAAACAAGTCTCTATAAGTCTCAAGCTTTTATTCAATATATATTTTATTGCTCGTTCTCCCTCCCCCCCATTTCCCGTTTGCTCACTTGCTCTCCCGTCTTTTTTCTGATGTAAAATTCAAAGCAGCTTGCAAATTTATTTTTTATCTACCACATTTGCTTTGCCACCACATGTAAAGTGTGTTGAAGGAGAATTCTAATGACTAGGGCCTGATGGGAATTAAATGTCTGAAGTTCAAAGCGCTTTGCACATCACAGCAGCTGTCAATCAAACCGCAGCCCCGCTCCGGCTCTGTGAGACGACGATAATGGGGAGAGAGAAATGAACCCGATGGTGAGAAAGACACTAGTTTAGTAGTGGGTGAAGGAAAAGAACGTACCTAGTTCATGTGACAAAGGACAAATACGATGCGTTTAGGGGAGAGCAGCGAAGAACAGGAAGATATATGCAGTCTCTTCTATCGGAATAGGGTCGGTTGGCAGATGATGAGGAAATGATGGCTAGAGCTTGTTACAGAGATAGTGTGTGTTTGTGTGTGTGCAGCAGTGTTTTTGTAGAGTCATAAGGGAGATGAAAGCGAGTGTGGCAGTGCAAGATCTCTGGAGACACTGCTTAGATCAGTGCTCGATTAGTGCAGGCAGAGACCTGAAACAGCAGCATGGGTGGCTATGAAATATTATTTGTTTGCAGCACATTGTAAATACACAAGGCACATGATTGTTAATTATAAATCTACATGAGTTCCTGAATGGCCACTGTGCCACTAATCAATGCTGTCAACATGCAACTAACCAACTTTGCATAGATTGCTTATTATCAGCCAAACCAAACAGATGATGTTCCTATACGTATATATATATATATATATATATATATATATATATATATATAATACACACACAAATAGTTATTTTTTTCTCTCGCTCTTTAGCGTGAATCCATCATGCCAAAATGGACGGGTTAAATGATGTCCTCATTTTCAAACCATGAACGAAACAATGCAAGATAAAGCAAGACAGACTGGATTACTGCTTGTCTATTTGCAGCATGGATAAACATGTTTTTTGCCAGTCAGAGTGTGTTTTATGCATTGCATTATGAATTGAGATTTCATTGTTAAATGTAATAGTAAGATTCCTTTTAATGTAAGCCTATGTATTTTTCTGTTTTATATATATATATATATATATATATTAGGGCCGGGACTTTAACGCGTTAATTTAGATTAATTAATCACACAAAAAATAACGAGTTAAGTTTTTAACGAATTTTAATCGCACTTCAT
>JAUMHE010000099.1:2537431-2566092 GCA_032359235.1 Enteromius mattozi | reverse complement strand
AAAATATATATATATATATATATATATATATATATATATACCTACACATACATAAGAACCCATATAAACACAAATACATACTTTCACATAAAAAAAACCCATAAAACTATACAATAAATTGAAATAAATAAAGGCCTCCTATTACGAAACACATCCAACATTTGTCTCCTACATATCTTCCATGATCTCTTCAAGTGTATCCCCTTTGTTTTCTTTTTCTAAAAATACTATAAAAGGTTTCCAAGCATCTTCAAAAACCTCACATCTGCCTTTAATATGTTATTTTCTTCAGTGACATATTCATTGCCATTTCTTTAAGCCACATCTCTATACTTGGTGCCTCCAACATTATCCAATGAAGCACTATAAGTTGTTAAGCTTGTAAAAAACACATATCAATAAATATATATTCTCTTCTTCTCAATTTGAGATTACTAGAATTTTTCCAGAATTTCAGGATCTCTTCACACTCCCATACACAATGAAAGAAAGTACCTTTACACGGATTACATTTAGGACGAGTGTCTGTGATATTTTCATTAAATTTATTTAGTAATACTGGAGTTATATAAACTCATATTATTATACAATTTTGTGGAATTTATCCCACAAGATACTAGCCAATTACGTTTTTTAAATGCCTGTAGGCTTTAGTCATAATCACAGTGATCAATCAAGATTTTAATTTGATAAGACAAACATTTGTGCAGTTCTCAGAATTTATCCAAATGTGATTTTAAAAGTAATTTATCTTCTAAAAGCTATTTTTATCAACTTGTAAAAGCACGCTAGCAAAATGCATTTTAAAAAGACCTGTAAACAGGTTAAAATACCTGTAATCAGACCTTCTCAATGTTTTCCCATCTTCCTCAGAATGGAGCAGAATGAATGCGAGTGCCCCTGCGAATGCCCTCTAGAGGTGAATGAATGTACTGGCAACCTCACCAATGCTGAAAACAGGTAAACCGCTGCTGTTTACACCACATTCTTGCATTATTTATTGAAGGTCATGTAGAAGTAGACATTAAACCCATTTTAACACGTAATACATGTTGTACACAATGTGTTAGGATGCAAAGGTTACCCCTTAAGTGCCTGGAAAATAGACTGCCACAATATATGATCCAGAAATTAATCGCTGGACCACATGTCCAGATTCTCATCAGCATGCACTGGAATGAATCACACTTAGTCACACACACACACACACACACACACTTCTGCCTGTCACTTCATCAAGTTCTTGTTTGTCACGATGAATAGATATCCAGCCACCTGTGTCCTCAATTAGCCATCAGTTCAGGATTGTTCCGCAATAGACATTTAGACACTTTCAGGTTTGTCGCATTATTCCCAGCTGAGAGATCTCAAGGCATTTACCTTTCTGTCACTGTGCCATCTGTTCATTTTAGAGAAAAATCGCACACTTGAATGCTAATAAACGTATCCTTTACTACAGAGACCTGTAGTAAAAAAAAGAGGCTGTGTAGCAATAATAACTGTTGATTATTTGTTGTCTGTTGAATGCCATTGAACAACAGAACAACACAGTTGCCATACTGTTACAAATAATTACAAATAGCTTTGACTTTAATGAGTTACATGTTGTATTTAGGGCCTAACCGACTTGCCTTACTACTCTGTGCCTGTGTGTGTGTGCATAGAAATCCGAGCTGTGACGTGCACCAAGAGCCTTTGTCTTTGACTGTAATTGAACCCAGTCTACAGGACACTCTGCCTCAATGCATCAACACCAGATGCAGCCAGCGCTTCACCAGCAGGTACAGCCATATACTGTATCAGTTGTGATCAGCCTACCCTTAGCAGGACCTTAACAAAAACACAGAGTCTCTGAGAGTAATGATGCTTCTCCTTTCACTTAAGACAGCTAATCTCACATCACTTATTCACAACCTGTGCTGACCACAACAAGCATGTGTGTTTCTCAAGATCGTACAATGTCAGCTATTATTAGGGACGGTCGAAATCAAATACTCACAAATAGCTCATGAGTTATCTCACGCTGTCGTACAACATAGACTTGAAGAACCAACTCTGTGTTGGTAACATTTTATAATATAGTTCCATTTGTTAACATCAGTTAACTATATAAATTAGCAGTTAAAATACTTCTAAAGAATTTAATAATCTTTGCTATGGTGTTTTCAACATTATTGAAATCCACAGTACAATCTGTTAATATTATTTAATGGACTTGAACTGATATGAATTTACACTGAAAAGATTTTTAGTATATTGTTTGAACATATTGTAGGTGGTGGGATTGCTTTGGTGAAACAAAAGATTTTTAATTGTTACAAAAGATTTATTTTAAATAAATGCTGTTCTTTAGTACTTTGTGTTCCTCAAATAATCTTGAAAAATGTGTCATTGTTTTCAGAAATATTAAGCAGCTCAACAGATTTCAATGTTGATAAAAATGGGAAATGTTTCTTGAGAACTGAATCAGCGTTACAGTATCATAATGATTTCTGAAGAATCATGTGATACTGTACACTGATGGCTGCTGAAAATTTAGATTTTTCATCACAATATATATATTTTAAAATATATTCAAATAGAAAAGTTATTTTTAATTGTAATTTCCTTTGTTTTTGATTAAATACAGCCTTGGTAAATGAAAGAGATATATTTCAAAAGCATTTAAAATATCCCACTGTCCCCAAACTTTTGCATGGTAGTGTATGTGGTATGTGTGCAACCTCTAAAACATAGATTTTTTTTGTATGTTCTGTTTTATTTGTGTGGGTTTAGTGACTGTTTCGGTGTTCTGGACTGTGAGTGGTGTATGGTGGACAGTGATGGAAAGACCCATCTGGATAAGCCTTACTGTGCCCTACAGAAGGAATGTTTTGGAGGGATAGTGGGTGCCAAGAGTCCTTATGTGGATGGACTGGGCATTTTAGGTGAGCTTCTACTTCTGTAGTCACAATAATATTATTATTACTTTTTTATATATGTTTTTTTTTCTGTTTATAATAGCATATTTAGGTCAATTACATTGATGGGTCACAATAGACACACTGGAAAATTACTTCTTTCTATTGTTTAGTTTTGTTGTTTTGAAAGAATATTCACAGAAGTTTGTAATTACACTGACTTCGTGAGTCATACATTGTGCCTTGAGGAAAGTGTGTGTGCTTTATTTCAATATATTTTTGTATTTCTTCATTTCTTTTCAGATGAGGAGCTAGCTTCGCTGAATATGATCAAGAGTGCACCCGTGGGGCCAGTGGCAGGAGGGATTATGGGATGTATCATGGTGCTGGTGTTGGCTGTGTATGCCTACAGGCACCAGATCCACCGTCGCAGCCATCAGCACATGTCCCCGCTGGCCGCGCAGGGTAAGTCTGGACACTTTGAGTCTAAAAGTGATTCTTACCAGGGACTTTTGGAACAAAACAATGCTAGGGCTCGGCATTTAATTGGATTTCAGTTTTCATTTTGGCTTCCAATGATTACGAAAAAATGATAATCAAGATACAAATATTATTGTGCCGAATTCCTTTCCTTTGCTTTATGCAGTTTGCTTTCACTTCTCCTTAAAATACTAACAGAATGTCCAAATCAGTCAAATCCTGTAATGCTACTGTCATAATATGCAGTCTACTGCATGATGAGTTGTTATAAGTGCATTAAGCTGCTAAAGAAAGCTCACGCTGTTCCTTAGGTGACTTTATATTTGTGCTTTCAAATGAACCAAGCAGAACGCCGACAAGCAAAAGTATACTTTGGGCTTCAGATACGTGGCTAATAGTCAAATCTGTATATATGTAATTCATGCAGACTATCAATATAGCACTATCTTGAAAAAAACAAAAACAAAACTCACTCCTGTTCATTGTGATTGCAATTGTGCCATTATCATGCAGCTCTCTGTTTGACTTTGTTGTTATTTGGTTTTGTTGTAATAATTTAATACTGAATAAAAAAAACAATCATTAAGGTTATTGAGTCACAGCGCCTGACCCATGTTACTTTTATCATGTGACATATCTCAGAGGGAAACAAGATAATCAAGGATTATGAAATAGACCGGGACCTTTTATAATTGAGAATTGATTAGAAAGTGACAAGCGATCTCCGACAAAGAAGCTGGTGATGTCAGCCTGAGAAGGAAAGTTGTTTCAGAGAAAGAGCAAGTAAAACTCACTTTAATAAGGGAAAAATTATTGAGTGCACTTTTAAAGTGTGCTACTCCCTGTGCTAATGAGATACTAAAGCACAGCTGACCGCTAAAAGGACCTTAGAAGGATATAAAAGTAATTTAAAGTGCTGAATTCCCTCTTCCCTTGCAGTTGCTCCCTCATGTCTCAGACAATCAGTCTCTATATGTGCATGACTAGGAAGTATAACTTGGTCTGATGCAATACAAATGTTTGAATCAGTCTGTGTTGCAGTCAGTTTTGCAGTTACATAAACTGTCTGAAAGAGTCCACTTTAGTCTGAATCTGCATTCTAGAAATGAATAGACTGGAATGCTATATTCCCTTGAATTGGCTTTCCTCAATTTTTTTACGTTTTGATAGGCATTCGTGGGCAAAAAGGGATTTGAGGAGATTTGATTTCTGTCTCTCTTTTTTATGAGAGAGACTGTGGACCAAAGGAGAAGACAAAGATATATTACATCAAATCTGTTCTGGATTGCTCCGTCTTTCTAATCTTTTCTTACGTCTTATCTGTCTTTCTGTCTCTGTCTCTTTTATCAGAGATGTCTGTCCGAATGTCCAACCTGGACAACGAACGAGATGACAGAGATGAAGACAGTCACGAAGACAGAGGAATAAGTAAGATACCCGCCTCCCCCTGGCACCACTTCACCCATTTTAGCATTAGTAATTACACTAATGTAATTACTAGGGTTTTTATGTACATCAGATCTACAGTATTGTACTTTGTACCACTAATGCTGTTTTTTCACTGATTCAGTGCATCAGGCACCAAATGGATGATAATCCGTGAATTCTTTGTGTACGGTGTGCTGTTTTATTCTCCTAGAGTAAAAAGCGAGCATTCATGCTCACAATGGTACTGTGTCATTCTTGTATGATAATTGCTTCAAACAGCCATGTGGGTTAGTCTGATGTCGTAATTGGTCTCATCTTTAGTGACAATATTATAATGTGTTCCTGATCGGCATTCTTGTTCCGTTGTACATTGTATAATCAGAAGCATTTTCAATACCATCTGATTTACATCACAACGTTGTTTTAATTAGATTTTGGGCTATGCATAACTGTAAGAAACATGCATTATGAAACTTCATGCGTAACTGTAAGAAACTATAAGAAATCAGCCAGTATGTATATAATACTGATTATTAGTATTAAATGTGGAAAAATGTAAACACTACTCCTTCAATCGTACTGAAAGGTACTTACAATGGCCACATGCCCAATTGATTACTATTGTAAGTCCATTTATTCTATTTTTGATTTTACAAACTTGAGTACATGACCAAATGATTTGAAATGGTAATCAATACTATGCAAAAAGTGGCACTATTTAAGCTCAACTTTGAATTGAACCCAAAATATTCCTATAAATTAAGGCTCAAATGCAGGATTCAAAAAGTCATAAAAGGCAATATCAAGGTAAAATATATATATAGGTAATATTTTGATAATCTCTGACTCAGAGAGACTTATCATTTAAATTATTAAAACAAAATATGGTAACATTTTACTAAACAGTTGCATTCCATACAGACAACTAAAACAAAACAACATTTATAGCAATTGTTCATTTATAAATGTATTTGCTATATATATATATATATATATATTATAAAACATAATACATTATATAACATGTTTTTCTTAAATATATACATGCATGTGTATGTATATATATACATAAATAATGAATATACACAGTACATAATGTAAACAAAAACTTTTATTTTGGATGCAGTTAATTGTGATTAATCACGATTAATTGTTTGACAGCACTAATAAATACATATTGTTCACCAACCTTACTTAGCTGTTTATATACGTATGATATGGTGCTTCGGAAGTCTTTTGTAAGACATCTTTTTGAATTTTCCCTCCTCCTTGTTTACAAAGTTCATCCCCAGTATAACCTTTTATATGAGAAGTATCTACAAGTGTGTTATTGGCTTTTAAATTTCCTGTACTCTTACACCATGCTGGCCAGCTGGAGACCCAAGTGTTTTATTGTTATATGACCGTTTGGCTCTGTTTCTCTCTCTCTCTCTGCAGTTAGTAACACTCGATTCATTGCTGCTGTTATTGAGAGGCACACACACAGCCCAGAACGACGGCGGAGATACTGGGGCCGGTCAGGAACAGAAAGTGACCATGGTAAGAGTGCGTATGTGTGTATGTGCGCTCCTTTCTCAAAGTCTAATGGAAAAACGATATTAGTAAGTCTGAAAAGATCCTTTTGAAACCAGGGTCATAGAAAAATTCAAAGGCGTGACCATCAAATTTCTCACCTAAGAATATATTGAGAGTTTTATTATTGAAATAAAGCAAAGCCTTCCCCGGGAGCTCAGAATACGCTTGTGTTCGGCCTCTATTTCATTGGTGGCTCCAGGCTTGGGTTACATGGAGTCTACAGTGCATGCTAAATCTGCCGCCCCTCAGGGACGAGGCTTTCTGGAGATCATTGTGTAACCAGCAAGAGGAGAAAGGGCAGTCCTATTCCACAAGGAGAGGTGCAATGAGAGACCTGGAGGAAGAAAGCCAGCAAAGTGGGTAGATTGAGAGATGCGAGAACAGTTAGAGGTGGCAAAGACCAAGTACAAAAGTTTCTTCCCTGTATTTTTATTTGGCAGGGTTAAAGGTCGCCTCCCACCGGCTGCTCAGTCATCTAGCTTAAGGGGTCGTTTTAAAGCAATATCGATTTGGCTTTTGAGCGTGCTTATGCAGGAGAACAGCTCCGAAGCCTTTTCCTGTGCGCTCTGACTCATTACCGCTCCACCAACACAGAGAGTTTTTGCCAGGAGCAACGTAGATGTATACGAGTATTCGCTTCAGATCGAGGTTTAAAGAATTTCTCTAAACAGAAATGTGTTTTCTGCCAGGAACTGAGATGCTTTTTAGTACTTGTTTGTTTGCTTGCTTGGCTCTTTGATATGTTTAGAGAGAGATCCTGATCCAGAATCGGTATCCCAGCTCTTTCACTCTCACTGTAGCGTTTCAAAGCTGGTTCCAGATCCGCTCCGAGACGGCTCATGCAAACATTGATCAAAGTCAGGATCATAAGAGGTTTCTGACCTTTCTTTTCACCTCCGATCTCGTTTCAAATGTCACATGTGGCTGGACGTTTGGCCACCTGACAGCAGGACAAGCCCTTTTTTGTGCTCTTTGTACTGTGTCTTAATTTAATTCAGCATGTGCCGGGACTGCTATTATGTTAAGTTTCCAACAGTTTGTTTGTTTTTTGTTTGTATTGTGAGCTCCCCTCCCACCATACAAGTTTAGTTGCCAGTAACTGTCTAATCTATTATTCACTTCAGCTATTTCGTGTGTCTTTTGTATTGTTGTCTAAACAGGAACGTTGGCAATTTGACAGGGGAAAATGGGTTTGGGTAGATAACAAATAACATTGTCATCAGCTTCTTCTTTCAACGTCAGGATTTTAAGTTGAAATTTATGTATAAAGGAAGGTGTATGTTTCAGATGATGTAACTCGTCAACAATTTTGAAATCACATTTTATGTTTTTTCTCTCTTCAGTTTGACACGTTCATATTTGAAAGTAGAAATATTTAATGTATTCTCTCATTATAAAGTCTATATGTTTAAAACTGTTTGTATAATAATAGGTGTAGTAGGAAGTATGCGTCAAGGCATTGTTCCTCGATGCAAATCTGTTGCAGACAAACTGATAATAACATGAACACTGCTTTGCACTATTGCCATTCCTCTGCACCACAACTTCATGATTATTGCAATCATTATTGCTACTGTATCAATACATTTATAACAAATAGCTGTTTTATAATTATAATTTTGCATTACACACATTAACAATTTTATTTGTATGCCTGATCTACATTATTTTCAGTATATTTAAATATTAGGTTTTTATTAGGTTTCTGAACAGTACTATTAAAGTTTGTGGGCAGTAAGATTTCTGTCTTAAGAAATGAATACTTTGTTTAGCAAAGATGCATTAAATTGATCTAAACTGACAGTAAAGAGTTTGTATGAATTTTGATAATTTTTTTCAGCTGTGAAAAATGAAGGATTATTTGAGACTGTAATGTAATGGCTGCTGAAAGTTCAGCTTTGCCAACACAGGAATTAATAACATTTTTAAATATATTAAAATATTAGAAATGGTTAAATAGTTTTATTGCATTTCAAGCAGCTGTTACTGCTTGGTGTCATGTCATGAGTCTGTCAGATTAGTAAAAAATGACATTAGTATGAAGTTATCTGCAAATTAATATCACATTTTATTGTGCATTCGAATTAATCTCAATCAAACTGCAGTTTTTTTTTTTTTTAGTTGGTTAAAAAAAGAACTAAAAAACACAGCTAAAACAACACAATAAACCAATAAAAACATGATAACAATAAAGAACATGATTTAAAAAAAAAAAAAGTTATCTGTTATTGCAAATAAACTTTTCATGTGTTCCTTTTATATGTTTGGGTTTCATGCGAGGACTTTGAGATTAGAATGGAATAGGATTTATTAAAATGATTAGTATAATGAGCAACCTGCGTGTTAACTAGCTAACTTAATGTTTTTAATTAGTAAAAATTGTTAGTTGTAAACAAAATAACATAGACATAACTAGGTTCCAATGTTCCAACATTTTCCTTTCAGCTCTTGTTTTAGAGATACAAACAGCTGTTAGCTACACTTGCAGAAGACTTTAGATTCAAGGTTCATTTGTATTGGAGCTTCCAAAAATATTGATTGTGATTCCTTGTCTATTTATATGTAGGTTACAGCACCATGAGCCCTCAGGAGGACAGCGAGAACCCGCCCTGCAACAACGATCCTCTCTCAGCAGGCGTGGATGTGGGCAATCACGACGAGGACCTCGACCTGGACACGCCTCCACAGACAGCTGCTCTCCTCAGCCACAAGTTCCACCCCTATCGGCACCCCCACACGCACCACCCCCTGCACTTGCACACGCATCATCTCCAGGCTGCTGTCACCGTGCACAGCGTGGATGCCGAGTGCTGATCCTGCCCACCCGTGACCCCAAACCAACCGCCAACCCTGCCTTCGATGCCACTGCTAACTTCATCCACCACCTCCATTCAGGCCCTGCATCCTGCAAAAACGAGGAGAGAACCTTAACTCCCAACTCTCCCTGGGAATCCGCTGAGGTGTTTTGTGCTTGTTCAGCATGGTGGGGTGAACATTTGACCTCTGTAGAGGTCATTAGGGAGTGGATTTGGCAGGTGCATACGATACAAAGCTCCTTATGTTTTTTTTGTTAGTTTTTTTTAAAGAAACAATGAAGATGAAAGGATTATTTTTCTACTATTTATTTAACAGGAGTGGAGATGGAGATCGTGAATGGAAAAAAATGAAACTGACTGACTGATTGAATTTGTCAGCTTTCTATTAGGCCTATAGAGCCCTTTTTAGGACCCGGCCCAGGTTTCCTCCTTGACTAGACTGCAAAGCAGCCTTGAAGGATTCGATTCATGGCACATTTGAGTCACACGCCATGAGAATTTCTTGTGTGGAGAGTAAACAAAACATTTCAAGGAACAATAGACACAAATGCCTGCGCTGCACATCAAGGAGATGTGAAAATGTGGCGTATTCTGAGGAGCTGTCACTCTCTGGTTTGTTTTGTTTGTTTTTTTCGACGGTGTGAGATGATGGTGAATCTCAAGACACTGTGCAATGTGACCAAGGTGTTCTGGGCCACAAACCCAGTGCAGGAAATTTACAATATTTTAAAGATGACTGGGAGACAGACTGTGCTCGGTGTGTGTATAAGCTGTCGCTGTATTTCTGTCTGCCCGATTATTTTACATTTGGTGTACGAGAGAGAGAGAAACCGAGTGCGCATGTGTTGGTGCTTGTGTACGTAATTGTGTGTGAATGTGATGGATGTGTGATGGCGCAGATGGATCGTCTCCAGTAATGTTGTCGGTTTTTTAAGTCATTAGTCAGTATTGATGGAATGCCATAATATTTTTCAGATCCTTCTAAATCCATGTGCACTTTTACTCAACTGCTTGTCTACTGATAAGTAGACATTGTGCTCCTATGATTTTAGAGGGATTGTGTCTTGTTTTCAGAATGAAATGATATACCATGTATATACATCTAAAGTTTAACAAAGTAGCTATAAATGTGTCATACACTACAACAAACCGTTTATCCTCGTCAGACGTTTTATTTGGTCAGTGTTCGAGTTTTTCTGTGTATGCTCTTAAGTTACGTTGAAATTGGGGTGGGAGGAAAAAAACAACTAATTAATAATTTGATTTTAATCTATGTGTGATAAGAAATCATGCCCATAATTATGAGTCAAGTGATCTTAAATGACTGAACGCATGAGCAAAACACAACTTTCACACTTTATGATACAGAAGTCTGGTACATTAGTTCTGTCCAGGCATGTCCCTGTGAAATTTCAGCCTCAATCTGTTACAGTGACAGTTTTAAGCAAGTATACCTTAGAGACTGCTGAATCACATCTATGAATCATATTTTATGCGCTTAAAGTTCAGTCAGTGTGCAGCTATCATTCTTATTTTGGTCATATAACACTTTAAAGTTGCAGGGTGAATGTGATAAACTGTTCCACTTTGAATGTGACCGTGATCAGTCTGGTCTTTATATGGGATCTGCTGTGATTCCAACATAAGCGATAATTGCACAGAATTCGGTGTTTGTGTTTATACGTGCATTTAGCATCATATAAAAAGATGTCATATTATCTTCATTAAAATGTTTTACGGAACAATCATTTCAGTACTCATAGTCAGCTCATAATTTAACCACCCCCAGAGGATTGTGGGCTAGTTGTCACACTTTTTACTCCAGTGAATATTTTTCTGGGTGGGGATGCTGAATAAATCAATTTCTGTGTAGGCACATGCCTCGAAGTCTTGGCCACTAAACATTTCCAATGTTATTGCCAAAGTAATAAGATAGACTTGATTAAACACATTGATTTTTGCACATTATGGTGTAAGGGGAAATCTGCCGATTAAGGGCTTTTTAGCCAAATTAAAAAGTTTGGAGTTTGTTTCAAACTAACTTTCATGCGTGTAACTTGACTTGGCCTTATAGTTACTGAGAAATATATGTGGTACCTTCCCTGTGTGACCGCTATCCCCAGTGTGTTGTTCTCAGTAATAATTAAAAACATTACAACATTCTTTGCAATCTATTTGCACGAAAGCACGCCATTATGTCTGTATCGTATATTTCTGTTAAGTACATCCATTATAAACTGCAAACAAGATTTCTTTCAGGTGGATACTCCTATTTATTCATTTTCATATCATTGCATTGCATAGGTGTCAGCGTAAATGAATCAAAACAGTGGGATTTACGGGGCAGGATTAAAATGAGCCTACTCCATTATGACATCATCAATTCGTTATTGACCTACTTTTTTTTTTTTTTTGTCTCGGTCACACACACATAACGGGCAAATAAGGTCATGTGACGTGCAGGGCATTCCTCTCGCGCGCTGCCGTTGCCTGGGATTTGCATACAAGGTCGTCAAGGCTGATCCTTGGTGGATCATTTTAAACCGAACACGAGGTGTGAGCATACAGTGTGGTTGGCAGAAAAGTGGAGCACTTCTGCTTAAATTGGGGCCATGGGAGAGACAGCGTCATTTTTGGGAATCGGTTTTTTGAATCCGTTTATTTCAAAGAACCGGTTTAAAAATGATTCATCTATATTTTGCTCCCCGATGTTGAAAACGCCATCACATGTAGTCACCACCAGGCATGGCACGTACTCTAAAAATGTTCCAATAGGCCATATTTTTCCTTTTAACTGTTTATTGTAACTTTGTTCACTTCAATTTGTTTCACTCATGATACAAAGTAACGTCATTGTTGAGGTTTCTTGCCGCTAAATACAAACATTTTGGAGGCAAAAGACTGAATATAATATAAATATACACTGAGTCCATACATACAAACAAAAATGAATGAGAAACAGAGTACTTTTTTTCCATTGCGTGCCTTTATCTATGGCAAAAACGCCGTCATCACTGCTGGAGCTGAAAGGAGTATGATCACATCTTCATTTGCATAAAGTTGAGAGATTCATGAAAAGCTATAGGCTATTAAAACGAACTCGAATCAGTCAATATCAGGTGACTCTCGGCTCATTACGACTCCGGTTGATTCGGACTGATTCAGTGCGATTCGTTCAAAATCGTCACTTCAGCTGATTGATTGAAAATAATTCGATTTGAAAGACGCATTCGTTTACGAATCTGACATCGCTAGTCTAAGCTTTAGAGAAAACGAGTTGCTCGAGTTTCCAGCTTCTCAATTTTTTTTCTCTTGTCATTACCGCAAGGCAAAGGTGTCCTGTGAAATGTACAAACCCTTCAGTTTAATTACTTATTGTTCTCCTGCTTCTGTTCCAAGTTTACAGTGTTTACCTCGCGCATAAATGAATAAATCGCCGGTGGATTCACGATGCTTGGGACCACACACACACACACACACACACACACACACACATACACATACACATAATGACTCGGATACCGCCGCCCACGCACACTGCGCACTCAGCGCTGCTCGCGGTGAGGAGTTCAAGGTTCCCATCACCCCTTTACATAAACACACGCGCGTCCCAGATGCGCGCTCTGCCCGCTCCAGCACTCGCTCGAGCGCCCACGCGCTACTTTTCTGAGCCATTGAAATATTCTGGTCTTTTCTCTCACTCCCACTCAGAGACGCGCTGAATCACTGCTTTAGTTCATGTTCAGGTAATTCAGATGAATGCATATGACATATATGTAAGGGACTGGAACTTCCCATATAGTGATGGTGGAAAATGATCAGTGTGTGATGGAGATTAGTCCATGCGCTGCAAATGCATATTAAACTGATATTCGCATTTATAAAGTGGTGGTTTACGTTGCTATGTTTTATTTATTTAGCTTATGCATTTTGGGATTTAAACCACCACCTCCAAAACTGCACAGAAAATCTTATGCTAAATAATAACAATAATAATAATAGATAATAAATAATAACAATGTGATTGTTATTATTCTTGTCAAAAAAAATAAAAAATAAAATAAAAATCCCAAAACTGAAAAAATGTGCTATCCCCATTCTTAAAGAGTCAAATGCAATCATCTGTAAATATTGTTCATGTGGGATGTGTAGCTGCTGAAACTCAAAGCGTTCATTCAGGCACATTATAAGGACTCTGTGGTTGAGTCTGCCAGGAGATGGCATTTAGCACACCCACGAGAGACAGCATAAGTCATTCATTCCACACCAGAGCCAGTGTATAAAGAGTGAAAAGATCTGTCAGGCATGCACGGTTTTCTGCAGGCATCCCTTCAGATGTTTCTACCATGCACAATCTCTCCAAATATATAGACTAAATGATTTATGAGCTATAAATGTCAGCTTGTGCATGCAGTTTATTCAAGCTTTCACGCAACCATTTAATAAATAATTAGTTTAAAGCATAAGTTTTTAGACACCTTATTGCCAGGAATGTTTGGTCTGTCAATAAATATAGTTCTGAAAGCAGTCAAAGCAGGAAAAATGAATCTCTAAGCAAGTCAGTTGAGTGAATGATTCAGTAAAGAGGCACTTGTCGCCACCTACTGGCAAAACGATGTAGGCCTAACAGAAAGGGTCACTGAAAAAAAGCCACTATTGAACAGACTGACAGCCTGTCAGGAAATTGAAAACACAAGCAGAGTTAGTTATACAAGTGAAAAGTTGGATCGCTGAAATCGATAGCCTAACACTCTGCTTCTTTTCTAACTAAAGAAGATTGTTGTACTGAATATCAAGATAAGAATATGCATTTTCCATTGATGTTCAGTGAAATTTTGTGGGTGAAATCCAGTTATTTCAAGCTCATATTCAAAATTTGTGAATTCACAGCTGACCAAAAGAAAGCTGTTTGTGACTTGTGTGTGAGCTGTAAGGTGCATTTGTGAAATTATGAGAAAAAACACCCTATGTAGCTATATATGAAGCACGGCTTTCTGTTGTTCAGTGCTGAGGAACCAAGAACCAGTTGCGAAATTGTCCCTGGGAAATCTTTTGTCATCATAGGCTATAAAATCCCTAGGAAATTTCCAAATTGCATGGATTCTTATGAAAAAGCTGCCCATTTTTTGCCCAGCGAATTTTGCTGAAAGCTAATGTGACAACACTATTGTTTGATTTGCATAAATAAATGAACACTAAATATACCTAAATAGTGTTTAATAATATTTTTAATTACGAAAGATCTGCTTACTAGAACTATTATATTAATAACCGTTACGCTAATGTTTTATTGTTAATATTTGTTGTTGCTATCTTAACTTTATATGACATTTATTATTATTATTTTGTAATATGATACTGTCCTGTTAAGAAGGGGAGAGAGACTAATAGTCAGAATGTGTTTAGTTTTCCATCGGTGGAGGTCGCCAGCTGTACTGTGCTGGGGCTCATCCACACTTACTTTCAAGAGTGCCGTCGATGGGTTTGACTCAAAGCACAGACGCCCACCTATCCGCTCTCTCCGACTCACTTTCCACCGAGCGCTTCAAAATGGCGGCCGCTTCATCCATCCAGCCGCCGAGCGTGCACGCGATAAAGCGGGAAAATTCACCTCACCCGGAGTCCGACAGCCCCGCGAGCCGACAGGAGGAGGACGCAGCATCCGAGGGGACCACCATCCTCAGAGATCTACCGGAACTTGATGCCGAGGAGATCGAGAAACGGCTGGAGAAAACTCGCAGAGAGCTGAGCAACAGGAGGAAGATCCTTATTAAGAACCTGCCACAGGATACAACCAACCAGGTAGAGATTTACATACATCAGCCCGACAGGTGAAAGTTACACTGCTCGCTAGTTCATGGGACAAAAGGGCTTTTCTTAGAATTTAAGTATGGTTGTTAGTTTGTCACTCAAGATAACTTACATAAACGAGTTTTATTATGCCATTAATTTGCATCCAGCGCACAGTTAGATACGTTAGTTAAGCGCACGACGTTTGACTACAAAATGTTTCAGCCAAAGTAAATACATACAATTTCTGGCAAACATCAGTTAGAAGAAAGTTAAATTAAAACGGATATTGAGCATCGCCTAAGTCAACGTAAACAGGAACAATTACAATTTAAGTGACCTTGAAAGAAATGAATGAATAGAGCAGTGCTAAAACTTTTACGTTTATCACTGAACAAACCTGTCGGCTTAACTGTTTGCGCGCGACCCATAACGTTATCTCCCGTAAAATAACACCACATTTCTATTGTAAAAGCACCACTGATGTGAAAAGAAAACAAATAAGCGGAAAATATGCAGTAAAATAACAGCCCGACGGCACCTTTGGATGAACGCGCTCCGTCTGAATAACAAGAGTTCCGCTGAAAACGACACGCTCAGCGTTTATCAACTCTTTTAATTCCCACAACCTCATAAATACGACCCAAGTACTCGTAACATTAACCTAATAACATATGTTCCGTGTAATTGGGTATATAACTTACTAGACTTGTTTCCAAATTAACCCGAGTATGATAACACTCTACAAAAACGGAGCGAGTCTCATTTTAATAAGCCCTAATGGGTTTTATTTTATGTTTTAGTTTTATATTTTATGTTTTGTCATACTTTGCCGGTCGTCCTTTATTGTTAGTCGTCTTATATTTAAATGAGAGTACGACTTGTTAGCTCATTAGTGTTTCCGACATGCGGCGGCGCTTATCCATCTGCCTGGTTGTGGTTGGATGTTGTCTGGAGGCATGTTTGCTCACGGAGACAGGCAGGCTGACTGAGATCCGGCTGAGGGCGTTCAGGCAGGCAGAACAGCACAGCGGTGAGCTGAACTCTTGAGTGGGAGATTTTCATATTCAACGAGCTGAGGTGGCTGCTGCCCATGGCATTTCCTACAGAGTTTTCCCGCATTATTACTGTCAGTAAACATGTCGGATACCTGGGTCCTTGAGGGAGGTGTAATATTTCCCCAGCTCCAGGAAGGAGATGAATGCAGTTAATATCTAATTGTCAGTATTTGCTGAACAGATGACATTGCACTTCCAGAATGCACAAAACATTAACTTTCAGCTCAGACTGTGCAGAGTATGCGTTAGCATTAGTTTTGTCTTATTCTTTTAAGATGTTTAATTGTTGTGACATGCTCTTGCATGCTATTTCACATAGCCTGTACTGCATGTTGTATTACGGACACCTATAACCTTAGACAGCACGACAGTGAGTAACAGTTTGGAGAAGAGTGTCAGGTGCACACCGCCGCTGTGATCAGGTCACAGAGTAGCAGCTTATCACTGAGAACACATGTCAGCCAAAGCAGCTCAGTCTCTCTTTCTGTCTGTGTCCCTCATTCATACATACACAATCACTCAGCTCCTTATACTGAATAATTTAGGAGCAGGTCGGTCACAGGTTTGGGTAGGAGAAATGTCATAAATGAACTCTGCTGATTGGCTCTTTGTCAGGTTACAACATATTTGGGTGATCTCCTCCTCTCCCCATTGTTGAGCTCAGCTCTGTCCACTATTCCACAAGATTGTTATTGGTTTGGGTGTCAGTAGCAGATGTTCAGCAGTGGAGTATGTTAGTGTGTGTTCTCTCTGAATACTCAACACAACATTCACACTTACAGATGGGTTGGGCGATATAAGCCAAAAAAAAAAAAAGTATATATATATATATATATATATATAGGTGCTGGGCAACGATTAAT
Source organism: Enteromius mattozi (assembly GCA_032359235.1). Classification (NCBI taxonomy): domain Eukaryota; kingdom Metazoa; phylum Chordata; class Actinopteri; order Cypriniformes; family Cyprinidae; genus Enteromius; species Enteromius mattozi. The sequence goes on along the minus strand of JAUMHE010000099.1, from coordinate 2,549,182 downwards.
CGCATCCAAAAAAAAATTACATAGTATATGTGTGCACTATTATATTTATCCATGTATATGTTTAAGAAAAATTGTTATGTGTATATCTATATCATATATATGAATATAAATATATGGATGTAAATATTTTCTAAATATATACTTTGTGTGTGTGTGTCTTTAAATGTACACAATAAATACAACACACAAACACGCATACTGTGTATATTACATACACACACAAAAAAACTTTTATTTTGGATGTAATTAATCACAATCAATAACCAAGTAGGCCTACTAATATATACACACACACACATATATATAAAGGGAATCCCTATTCCCTTTCACGCAGTGGCATTTTGCACAAACTTAACACAAACAATCCCTAAAACCAGTATATCACCCACTCTAAATAAAATATATATTTATAACATTTCAATATTTAGAGTAAATATGTATTATTTTCTTAGCCTATATTTGTTTAAGTTCGCTAAGAGCTCAGAAATAGCTACTGTTTATATCATACTTGAGTTTAGTCACTTAGAGGTCATTGTATACTGTTTGCCTAGTGTTGCTGGCTAGAATAAATTGTTTTCCTTCCCCTTCCTCTTGAAGATTAGTCTCTATCTGGTTTCAATTTCTCTCTGTTCTGTCCTGACCTCGTATCACCTTGGCTATTGGCTCGGGTCACCACAGACCACAGCAAGCTCTATATCCGTTTATCAGTTTGTTTCACTCCTATATCTGACCTTCCTATGTGCACGAACCCACAAATTTCATCATGTGTCTATTGGAGTGTGAGACAGCAGTCTGACCAGTCAAACCCATCTATAATACAGCAAGATTCATCTGTATCCCTAAATCAGTGAGCATCAGTGTGAGCTGTCGTTACAAAAGCTGTTGATTTTACACATGCTGCATACTGGTGTATGTGTGTGTGTGTATATATATATATATTGTTACCAATATTATTTGTGATATTATTTTGTTAATTTCACCCACCTCTAGATACTTTTGCACTTTGCACTTTTTGCACATTGCAGAGTAAAAGTGAAAAAGCAGTGCAGTGAAAATTGTTTGTTGTATAGTAATATATAGTAGCTAGCAGCTTTCATCTGTGTCACAGGCCTACAACACATTCACACAACATTACACATCTCATCATGGCCGTGTCTTCTCAGAGACAACGAAGTGTCTGAGTTCTCAGCAGTACAAATGATTCACACGTGAGCATATGCATACTCTTATTCTGAAGAATTGTTCTCTCTTTTAGTTTAAAATCCCATTCTTAACAAAGACCGTCTGTAAAGCTTTTGATTAAGTCAAATGTAGCATGACCTGCGTTTTATTGGTGAACGGGCACATAGACATTAATCAAGGGCAGTATGCTCCCTCCCTTCTGTTAGCCTTCAGCTGTCCCAGATGTGCAGTTGAATCATAGCGGGCCGATGCTGGTCCTGACAGTGTGATCCATATCTAATGGTATCTAGATGCTCGCTCAGGCTTTCTGGCCATTTATGGGCCATTACAATGCATGTGTAATGCACTGTGTTAAGAGAAAGCCATAAGTGAGGCAGACTTGTGTAGAAAGTGTCTTGTTGACTCTAATTAGAGGCAGAGGGAGGGAGTGCACTGCTCTTTGAAATGGCAAAGAAAGTGAATTAGACAAAGTGTATTTCCATTTACCAAAGGACTGTACAGGATGTGAAGTTGAAAGAAAAAATGTTGTTTATGTACAGTATAGCTGATTGGAATGCATGTCAGTGCTTCATTTTATTTGGTTTTCACACATATTAAAGGAAATAATTGTGCTAATAGTTTGACAGATATGACCATTAAAGGATTAGTTCACCCAAAAATGAAAATTTTGTCATTAATTATTCACCTTCATGTCGTTCCAAACCCATAAGACCTTCGTTCATCTTCGGAACACAAATTTAGATATTTTTGATGATATCAGAGATCTGTCCCTCTATAGACAGCAATACAACTGAAATGATCCCAGAAACGTAGCATCGGTAAAACCGTCTTAACCTAGCGGGTCAACCTCACTTTTGCAATGCTACGCGAATAAATTTTTGCGCAAGTAAAACAAAAATAACATAATTTACTCTTCTCCTCTGACTTACGTCTTCCGCCATGCTCAACGCACCAAATAAGCAAGTAATTAATGACAGAATTTTCATTTTTGGGTCAACTAAGGTATCTCAAATACTTACATTTGTCTTTCATTATATACTCACAATCTTTTCAAACCTGTTTGGACCCTTTTCACATTTTGGGGTTTTTAGAAGCAGAAGTCCTAATAGTTGGGTGAGCTTGTATATGGTCAATAGAAGACTACATATATTTTTTTGCATTCACGTTTGCTCATCCATAGTGTTTTCATAACATCAATCAAAAAAAAGAACAATTTCAAATTTATCAGCACAGACGCTGTATTATAAACACCCCCACAACAGCATTAACAATTTTTTTGTCATTTGATGCAAAAAGGTGGTATATAAAGTATAGTGTTATAAATTTACATGCATTAAAAAAGAAAATAGAAAATATTTGCATGGTTGCTGATGACCTTTGAAATGCGTCATCACAGTCTGAGAAAAGGGTTTATTGTTTTTTTTTTTTCTTCTGTGGATCACAAAAAATACAAGTTTTAACAATAACCAAACTGCTGTTGTTTATGCAGTAAAATACAATGACCAGGGATCTGTCAGTCTCCTTAAAGAACAAAATGGAAACAAAACCATAGAAGTTTTTTGAAAGGTGTCAAATCACACATATGCAATATCCGCCATTATTTACATAATTTACCCTCATGCACCAAAACCAAAGATATCTTTGAAACACAAGTGTAGATATTTTAATGAAACCTGAGATTTCTATCCATCCATTGAAAGGCCATGTAAACAAATCTTTGACGATTCAAGTTCTGAAAAGTATGTATTGTAAACATCATTTATATGAATTGAGTGAACTTTTACAGTTTTTATTCACATATAAACATTGATTAATGCGAATAAACAGAGCTCATCAAATATGGTAAATTAAAACTCTTACTTGACATCCAAGAACAAATGAGGTTTCTCCTTGACAAGCATGTTTAAGCTTCTGTTAAGACCAATGAAGTTTGTTTATGTGTGAATAAATGCTTAAATGAAATCTGTTCATCATATAAACCTGTCATGTCTCTTCAAATGACAGGTTTAACTGCTCATTTGACATGAATTCATTTAACATCACCAAATACACAATTTTAGGTCCTCAACAAAATCATTGTTCGTCAGACCGCCGGCGTTACATGAAAGTACATCTTACAAGTGCAGAGTAACTCAGCACAGCACACATTAACAGCCCCACACTGTTGCAGTATGCCATGTCCCCTGCTGAATCCAGAAGTCCCTTTGTCATAATCAAGTGTGTCCTTCTGGATGTTCCTTATGACCAGCTAAAGAAAACACAAAGCCAGTGTGGGCACCTCTGGTTTATCTCTGTTAACACACGTTCGGGATGTGACAGCAGGGCCTGCTGTGTGCATAAAAGGGAAGAGGAAGAGATTTATGAGACAGCGTATGTGTGTGTTTATCTGATGGATAACAGCGGACACTCTGGTTCTTTGTGTGGCTGCAGCTGGAAATCTTTATTCTCATGGCCACACCTTTATTGTATTGATTTTCATAATCATAAAAGGACAAATTTGTATGGCCCCCCCTATATACTGCATCTCGCTGAATTTATTACTACTGAATCTTTAATATATTGTGTTTTTCTTTTCATGTGTTTCACCAGAAATATGTTTACTTATACACCTTTATTCGATTTTAGAAAATGAAGAAACCCTCCTGAAAGAGACATTTTATGTCTCAGATTCTCACTAAATGATGGCTGGAGGCCAATTACAGCATCACATAATGCGCCAACGTTCTTTCCTCACACAAATGAAATCATCAGCACTATACGATATATATGTATATATATGCGAGACAAATGATTTCCATATGAAGTTAACACAGTGTTAAACCAGTTATAGATCTCTTCGAATCTCTAGTATGAGGCTGTATATTTGTATTACTTTGTATTACTATTGCAATAAAAACCCACTTTTCAGAAAGATTGCTTGCTAGAGAGTATAGAGCAATAATGCCGTGGATAAATATAGCCTAGTACTGTATGTAGAGTGCATTTTGGTGATGCGTTTGTGTTTTTTAAAATTTTTTATTATTGCTATTAAAAATGGGTATTGTAGTGTATCTAGAGTGTATGACAACGCTAGTCTTTCTCTGATACAGTTTTGATTATTTAATGCTGTTAGTTTATGATATATGTATAACATTTTAACTTTTCTCTCTCTTTTCGTTTCCCCCAGGAGGTCCATGAAATTCTACGCGAGTACGAGCTCAAATACTGTTTTGTGGACCGGAACAAAGGAACAGGTAATTGGCCTCCTTCAGTCATGCTACTGCTCTCATGTTTCTAATGGTTCTCTTCCATCTGAGCCATCAGAATCCAGACCTCTCGAAAAACACCACACATTTGCCTACTTAACGCACCTGAGATGTTAATTTCATGTGGTGGTGAATGAGCACTTACAGAGAATTGTCTTGATGAAAGGTCTGAGCTCTGTAACTGCAAAAATGTTGCGTGTTCCTTTGAAGTAAAGCGAAGCTTTGAGGTTATTTGAGTTTGTACATTCTGTCACTGTGTTGATTTGTCCTCATTCTATTTTTGTTCTATACGAAATACCAAATCAAACAAGCAGCGCATTTTAGATTTCTTATATAATTTTAACTTCATTATAATAAAATAATAAATATAATGTAATATTTGTTCACTTAAAATAATGATCTGATACATCCTACTTCAACTGGATTCCAGACAATTTGAAAGCTCAGGGTGACTTCCAAAACAAACCAAGCTTGTCATTGTCATCCATGTTGAAAAACAAGTTTAAGTCTGACATATGGTAATAAATAAGTTGAGTAAAAGTGTGTTCTGTGATTCAGTTTGAGAAATTGAGAAATTAGAAGAAATTTTGCAGCATGAATAAGAGGAAAAGCTTGGAACTGGAAGACTATACCAGGAAATGTATGATATTATGAGGTAATTATTAGCTGATAATGTAAAGTATTGCAGTTGCTTTATGACTGAGTCATTACTGCTGCTGCATTTGCCCAAACATTTTCAATTATTAGTTCATTTAATAGGGTTTATCAAATTAATTGCTCCATAATCCCTTCTCTTAAAGGAATAGTTCACCAAAAAATAAACATTTTGTCATAATTTACTCACCCTCAAGTAGTTCCAAACCTCAATTAGTTTCTTTGTTATACCGAACACAAAGGAAGATATTTTGAAAAAAGTTTGTTACTAGGCTATTTTGGGTCACCACTGCCTACCATAGTATTTTTTTTCCTACTATGGAAGTCAATGGTGACCAAAACAGCCAGGTTACAATTTTTTTTCTTTTAAAATATCTTCTGTGTTCGGCAAAACAAAGAAATTCATACAGGTTTGGAACCACTCGATGGTGAGGAAATGATGACAGAATTTTTATTTTTGGGTGAACTATTCCTTTAACCCTCATCGACCAACATTCACACTCCTCAAGGCCTGAAAAATGTAAACAAGCACAGCACAGACGGATAATTTTCCAGACTGCCTAAATGTGGCACAACCTTTACCAAGTTAGTAGGAAACAAGGGTGTAGGTAGTGTTTAATGTTGTTCTTGAGGTGCAACCAATATATTATCTTTTTTCTTTTTTGTTTTTGGTATTGATCCAAAAGCAAGTCAAATAGCATTTTCTTTTCAGACAAATCGTTTTTAAATCTTTCAGCTGCTGTAATTATGACTATTTCTCTTTTAAATGCAGCAATTTTCTCTGAATGTTGTTGTGATGGGAACAACACACCTTTCATCAAAATTTAGTGCAAGATAGTCGACGCAAACCAAATTTTCAACATTCTTACATTTTAGAACTGCTATGATATCTACAGTTCTAGCAGCATCTTCAAAAGTGCCACAAGCAACTTGCTTTGAAATGTTGTTGAAAAATCTAACTTCTTAATTTTTTTTCCCCAAGATGTGGAAGGCTGAGTTCAAATGTTCTAGCATCATTTGGCATATCTTCATGCCAGTATGAAAAAATTGCGAATGATCAAAGCTGTAATGATTCATTGTAATAGGGTTCATCAGAGGTGAAATCTATTCTGAGTTGCTCAAAGTGATGTAGCCAAGTAGGATGTGTTCCTGGATTAACGTTCTTTGTTGGTCCTGGAACAATAGTTCTATAACAGTTCTCCTTCCCCTCGAAGTATGGCCGCTGACATCTTGCGAAAATGACGTAATTTGGAGCTAGAGTCTGCGCAGTAGTTATCGTGAGGTGGAGCCGCAGAATAAAAGTCCCACCCAAACTCTCGCAGATCCAATCACAAGCTCACAATCATGACACCACACCCCGTTTTTATAGCATCAAATAACTAGTTTAAATCAAACTTTTTAGAAAAACGAACATTTGAACATACATCAGCATGATAAGAACTACCTAAAATGATGGAAACTACCTTTGTAAAAAATATAAAGTTTATTTAATTTAATTATTTAGTTAGTCTGGCGTCCCATTAGATTACATGGATAGATGGGGGTTTATGACGTATACTGCAGCTAGTCACCTGGGGGCGATCAAAGATGCGACGGCTTCACTTTTCAAGACTCGTGCTGCACACCCCATATACGTGTGTACTGTGTATATTTATTATGTGTTTATAACTGTATTTGTAACACACACATACAGTATATATAGGAAATATTTACATTTAAATGTATATTTATATTCATATAATTTATATTACATATAAATATATTTAATATAAAAATATTTTTCTTAAATCTATACATGCATGTGTGTGTAACTATAATAAATATACACAATATATTATATATATATATATATATATATCAATAAGGAAGGAGTTCATATCGGGGGGAAAAATTTTTATTGTTAAAAATGTTATTCTCAGAGCTGTCCAAATGGCACTCTCAGTATAAAAGTCCCATTTCCAAAACTTATCAGCCAACAGAAAAACCTTCCAGCTGATGAGGATAAATAAAAAACTGCAAAATATCTGCTGATATATTGCATGAATTTTGCCACCAGCCGTAGCCAAGCCACACGTGGCTACTGAGCCTCAGCTGCACGGTTACCGTAATTACAGCGGCATATTTCACACATATAGGTATTTAGGTATTTTGCAGAGTCCAGTGCTAAACCTAAGTCTGATTATCAACCTGCACCTTCATGTAATGCCGGGATTCTGGCCTGCTAAATGTCGTCAGTGCCTAAAACCCCTGGCAGCACTGCAAACATTCCCACATGCTCTAATTAGCAGTATCTAGGGATAAAGGTGAAACACTGTGATGATCTCATCCTCCAGCCGCTCGGGGCTTGTCACCTCCTGCCAGCACCCCAGCAGAGGCTCCGGTGTCAAGGATCACAGTCCAGTGAGCCTGCAGGAGGTGAAACGTTCCTTTTGCTCTTTAGCACTTGACTGAAATAAGTTGAACGATTTAAAAATGAGCGATTCGCAAGCATGGTATATAGACCCGCTTTTGCAGTTAGAGCTGAGTTTAAGTAAAGAGCTGCTAAGAGAAAAAAAGAATGAGGAATAACAAAATGAGGAAAGACGAGGAAATATTGATAGAGACTGCTGGGAGAGAAAGCAATCAGAGAAGGAAGAAAGAATGACAGCTTATATGATGTTGGAAGATGGGGCAGAAGAAATCCTACAGAAAAAGAATTCTTGTCTCATCTGGCGTGCATCCCGGAATTGAAATATGCTGTGATATTCCCATTGCTGGAGGCTTACAGTAAGGGAATTACACACCTCCAACTTCTTCCTCATGTTATAGTTGCTTCATACTGCATTATGAATGTTCCTAGGCTAAATGATCTGAACATATGCTTTTAAGGCCTGCCAGCGAAGAGCTGCCTTCCAAAAACAAAAATAGTGACAATAGTGGCAAGCTCTCATTTCAAACGCCCGTTCTTAGAAGCACAAGTTCGTATTGTTACTGATCTCAGAGATGTCACATCTGACACGTCTTTATTTCACATTTTGTGATTGGCTATATCTTTGTAAGGTCATTTCAGTCTGCCATAGATATAAGGAACTCTAAAGTGTGTTTTGGGAAGAATATGGCATTTCCTCACTCCAGGTTACGCAAAGAAATAAAACATTATAGACAAGCTGAGTTTAATAAAATATGCCCAGCTTTGCATACACGCTCTGTTCATTCATTTCTAAAGCCTCTTTAGAGAGGTTAAAATTCTCTCCCATGACTTTTAAATGCCAAACAAGGCCTTCTCCTTTAGCAGCTGCAGGCCCTCCAGCTTTGTAAATGTTTGGATTGTCTGGAAAGAGAGGCAGCTCTTCTTCAGAGTGGTATGTTTGGTCCGTGGAATGCTGCTGATGTAAATTATGGGCTGCACCGCCTGAGCTCCAGTGTACTGTCTGTCCCATGTAGATTGATACAGGTGTGTTGTGTTTAAGGGTTTTTTAGGGCTGTAGCATGAAGCAAAGATGACTACATCTAAGTTGCGTAGTTCAGAATATGCAGAATAACTGCCATGCAGATAATAACAGACAGCAATGTCTATATTACACATCTTTGGGCGGCTCAAACAAACAGCAATGTTTTGATAGCATCACAGAGCCAGTATGTTTACACTATTTAGTTAGATCAATATACAACATTACCGTCAAGTTCTTGGTTTAAATTATAAGATATACACTATCTTTTGTTCAGAAGGCTCACATAGGCTGCATTTATTGTATCTAAAATACAATAGGAAATAGTTTAAATTAACTTTTAATTATTATATTTTAAAAATTTAATTTTCTGCAGCTATTATTCCAGTTTGTAGTGTCACGTGACCTTGAAATAATGCTCTCTGATCTTTTCTGAATACTCAAGAAAAAAAAAACTACTTTTATTATTATTTTAAAAAAAAAAATATATTTACTAAAAATGGTACACAAAATGGACTGTACATATAATATAATATAATATAATATAATATATATATATATATATATATATATATATTAGTACATTTAATGCATCCTTGCATAAAAAAATAAATAATAATATATATATATATATATGCTGGCATATAAAAAAGTTCTTCAGTACAATTCTTGAAGAATTTGTATGGAGCTCTCAAATATTTTCTTAACATTATTTAAGTAATAGAAAGTAAGAATAAAAACTCCTAACATTAAATGATTTGCTAACACTAATAAAATTTTCATGAATAAAATCTACTAACATTTTAAAAGTCTTTTCTGAACTACAAAACATTCTTTACTTTTTTTCTTTGTTTTGAAATAGAATTAAACAGTGGTTTTGAAGAATGTTTTTCTTAGGAATATTATTTTAATTGTGGGTTCTGCTTTCTCTCTGAATGTTTTAGAAGCATGATAAAGCAGTTTCACTCAAATAGAAGAGACAAGAAAACAGAAAAGGACACAAGCTTTAGAAGAAAATGCATGATTTATTTTTATTCCCATCTCTTTTTTTTTTTCCAGTAATAATCCTGTATAGGTTTACTGTTTAGGTATTTCTGTTATTGCACTCTCAGGAGTGATGTGAAGGTACAGACTCACAGAGGCTGGAGAAAAGTGCAGAGAAGAAAGTAATACAAGAGAAGCTACTGTACACACTAGTGCACTTAATTGAATTGTCGGTGTCTGGGAAGGCCATTAGGGATCAGACCTTCTTCTATCTCTCGTCCTCCCATTTACATGACTGCATAGCTTTTCCAGTAAAATGATGCACATTGTGATGTCTGCTTTATGTTTTTTTTTTTTATTTCTTCTCCTAATGGAGGTGGCTTGTGAAGAAGTTTTTTCCCTGTAATTACAAAACAGGGGGGTGTGTGTGTGTGTGTGTGAAGAGGTGCATACTCTCGTAGAGGGATTTGCTTCGGGCTGTTGCTTCCTCTCTTTAGGTAATGAGGAATATTTATCTTCCATCTCCTATGCAAAGTTTACTCAAGATTCACCTCAGTGAGCCCAACAAATTGGCTGCGTGGTTTGAAAGCAATTGTTAATGGCTGCGCATTACGAAACAAAGCCTGTTAATTTAACACTTAGAACTCACTGTCAGCCGTCCTGAATTTTCCCATCCTCTAGTAATAGAATTAAAAACGCTCACTTGTTTCAATAGGGGCATCCATTCCGTGATGGAATTCTGAAGGAATGTGTGGTGTTCCGGACTGACAATGGATGCGGTGGGCATGGGAATTAAAGTTAAACAATGGAACCTTTGTGTAAAGTGCACTGTCCTGTAATGAAGACACATACGGATCAAAAGCGCTTACGCTGGCCCAACCACAACGCCTCAATAGGCCTAGTTAGCATAAATGCTAAACTACATAACTATTTGGTACGTTTTTAAATTTGCATGTAACAGTTGCAAACCATCAAGATTTGCTTACTTGTCTGATCATATTACATTTTGGGTTTTCCTATCATTTTATTTTTAGATTATTAATTGGTAAAATAATAGCATTATTAAAGTAATGTTTAACATTCTAGTCTAGTCTAATTTTCTAATGTTTTATATAACAGTTGATATTGTACTAGAAGCCTGATAACTGACTTTTACAATATGTTCTTTGATGCTTGCTGTCATCCGAAATGGACGGTAATGGCAAAGGATGGCTTTCTTCAGGTGTTATGAACCTTCACAAAACAAAACCAAACAAAAATGTTTTGAAGAGCCAAAGAGCCACAGTGTTTATATTTTTCAGAGGAATCAACCTATGAATGGCTACGAGTTGTCTCAGCAAATTAAGCTCAGCGAGTAAAAAGAATTTTAACATCTAAAAAATTACACACCTCACTTTTGACATAAGTAATTTGCGTCAAATGTTTTTGGAAGACTTAGAATGTAAAGTGAATACAGATTATCAAGCACAAAACTAAATTTTCCCTTTCAGGACCTTGATATAATGGATTAATTTATGAATCTTATACTACAGGAACATTGAATACTTGAATCTGATTGGCTGAAGAACATCCTAATGAGTGTAGTTATTTTCAGGAAAACACACGGTGAACGTAGTTTCAGGCAGGTCTTGACTGCATTAAGGCCCGTTCACACCAAACACAATAACTATAAAGATAACAGTAAAGATATAGCTCTTAAAAATTGTAAAAACCTTAATGTCATTATCTTTATAGTTATCATCCTTGGTGTGAACTGGCCAAACAATAAATAAAGTAAACAACAGGATAAAAACATCAGATTTTTTCTTGTTTTTGCCTCCTCTCTCTCCCTTACAAATGTGCACACATACAGTACAAACACTTGCACATATGGAAACATAAACATGCTAACATTGTTAGGATTACTTTGATGATTTTATCAGTAAAATAGTTTAGCAACTTGAAATCTACATGACATTTCTCACAAGAAAGGTAACAATGGTGCTGTTCTTAAAGAAAATGTAGCTACTTAAAGTTTCACTAAACTCCGCTGCTGAAAACTTTTAAGAGATGCACAGAGAACTGCTGCTGAACACTTTTAAGAGACGCACTTTCTCTAATAATTTAGTTATTAGCTGCATAATTAGTCTGCTATCAACGACTGAAGCCTTGGACTAAAATTACGTTTAGGAATTAGCAATGGAGGCATTGATTGAGATGAGTAAGAATTTAATCCTACTCACTATAGAGTTTTAAGGATATACTCAGGACTATATATG
>JAUMHE010000099.1:2516490-2527128 GCA_032359235.1 Enteromius mattozi | reverse complement strand
TTATAATATATATATACATATATATATATATATATATATATATATAATATAAATATTATAATTTTAATAATGCTAAATATTATAATATTATAAATGATCTTTGAGAAAGAGTCTGTGAAGAAAGTTCAGAAGAACAGCATTTATTTTAAATACAAATCTTTCGTAACATTTTAGATCTTAATGACCCAAAACTATTGAATGGTGTGTTACTTAAATTATACGCATTTTGTTTTATTTGGTCATGTCATATGCCCCTGAAACAAACAAAAAAGTCATATTTTAGATGTAAAAGTCAGTTTGTTGATTCATTAGTCTGCATAGGTCTTATATAAATTCTTCTTTTGCTTTGGTTGCTTTGGCAGTGTTACTTATTTAGAACTTTCTAATATTAATTTAGAAGAATTCTTGTGGCTCATTCTTGTGGCATCTCTCTATATCAAAAGTCTAGAATATGATTACTTTTTCTTTGAATTTTAATTTAAATATGGCGCCATTCAGCCACTTCATTGCTGATTTTAGCTTTGAGTATGGATTGTGGGACATACATATTTCTTAGACAAGTCAACGTAAGAATACACCCAGGATGGTGTGTCTTTTAGTGTAGAAATCTCAAACACTTGCGTTTAATTTAAATTTCAATTCAGATCATTCAGATTTATTTTCTCTATTTTTAGTCAAGTTAAGTTTATTTATTTATATTATCTGAATATTATGTAGATTGTGGCAGTTCCGGTTTATGTGTCTGCATGTTGGTTTTGTAGAAAGATTTTTCAGGAGTAAAAATTCACAGCTAATTTGTAGCTGTTTCTGAAGCTGATTCTCATCACACATGATTTGCATAATTTGATATGTAGAAGTGTCTGAAAAGCTTATACAGTATCCTCATTTACTAATCCTCAAGTTGTCCCAAACCTCATTTTATCTTCAGTTGAGCACATTTTGAAGAATATGGGTAACCAAACAGTTTACGGTAGCCACTGACTATGGAGGTCAATGGCTACCGTCAACCCTTTAAAAAAATATCTTTGTTTCTGTTGAATAGAAGAAAAAAACTCATATTTGCAAGGTGAGCAAATGATGAGAGAATTTCCATTTTTGATTGAACTACTCCTTTAAATGTTTTGTTCGGTCATTGTTATGTACTTGTATGTCTTAGCATCTGCAATGTGCTTTGCAAGTAACATAAGTACATATGGAAATGCTAAATTGCTGTATGATGAGAGATAAAATATATTAGTTTTGCTTCCAACCCTGGTGATTTAAGCTGCAGCTGCTCAGTCTTGTTGCCATGAGGAGAGGGGAATCTGTCTGGTTGTGCTCGACAACACAGCAACAGCTGGTTTGTAATCATCGATCAATCATTCTTTCTTTAATTTTTCTGCTAAAAAGATGTGATTTGACAGCAGAAGTGCAATTAATGAGTTGCAATAGCTTGATGGGCCCATAGCAAATGCACCAATAAGACAAAAAAAATAAAAAAAATAACCATAAATTAGATGTTTGTTTTATTTGTTTGAAAATAAACAGGTCTGATTTTGAATATTTCAACTTTAGACACAAGTTTAATGTGTTTGCTAAAAGTTTTCCATCAGATTACAGTACATGCATTAGGTTGGTAGTGGTTGTCATTGTTTGCCAGAGGAGGGCAGCATCGAGACTAAAATACGTCATGTTTTTTTTTTTCTCAGGTGTTTCTGTGACACCTCTGGTTTAGTAAACCTCATGAGCATTCATCAGTCTGCCCCCCATAAAAACACTCCAGACCCACATTTGTCAAAAAATGTATTAAAATAGGCCATTTCATTGCATGCCTTTTTCAAATAGGTGACAAATTGAGAACTGGGTGTTAGTCTCATAATGTTTATTTAAAGGAATAGTTCACCCAGAAACATAAGAGATGTGTTGAATATCATGGCCACTCTTTTACATAAAATAAAAGTGTATGAGGACTGTCAAGGACAAAATGGCAAAAAAGTGAATCATACCACCATGTTACAGGTGTTTTGAGAGGAACAGACCAAGATTATATCAGTTTTCTTTGGTGCATTTATGAATTTATGAGAAGAAGAAAGAAAAGTATTTATAATTTGTGAATTCATTATTATTTCGAGGATATTTTCAGTGAATTGGTTTATCATGGTAACAAAACACTTAATTGAGAAAATTACATAATCAATGAAAAATGACTTAACTTTCATAAGCTCTATGACTATAGTATGACTTCATTCCAGTTAGAATACTGTGTGTGTGTGTGTGTCCAGTGTGTATATATATATATATATATATATATATAATATTCTACAAACGAATAAAGACCCTGGCAAGCATTCATTATTTGCCCTTCTATCTCACACACTTGCATTTCTTCTCTTGTTAGAGCTGTCTGTTTGATGTGTGTGTCAGGAGAATCAGGAGACAAGGTTTAGGGAAAGTGCTATATTTGGAGCACAATTATTTTCCTGCTGACGTGACTCCGTTGCAGATTGATTTGGGCGCTCCCAGGTGGCTTGTGGGATAGCTTTATGGGCCAGGCATAAGCAATGATGCTGGAGGACAGACACTACAGGGCACTGAGCTGTCTGCCAAGCGAATTCATCAGTGACTTTACCCACTTTCTCAGGACTCAGCGCTCTATTGTGTGCGTGTGATTTTGTGAGAGGAAGAAAAAATTCTGACATCAAGTCATGCAGACAGTGTGAGGCAGATTCATTCAGAAGTGCCATTGCACAAGACTCCAGGGCAAGAGACCTCCTCACGCTCGTGTCCGGGTCATATCGAGTTCTGTTTAGTCCTAATCTGTCACTTCCTGCAGGATGAATGGGTTTATGATGTAAGAACACGTCTGTCTCTGTGACTTTTAGTCATTATCATCTCTTAGAAATATGAATATACTGACCCTGAAATATGCATGGCTTTATTTTCTGAGGAACACAAAATGGGAAGTTTAGCAGAATATTGTAGCTGCTTTTTTTTTCAATGAGGCATGAAAGGACCAGTTAGTGTGTATATACAGTATGGAAAATTCTCATGTAAAAACTGTAACAACAATTATATAGGTCAATATGTTGATTAATACATCAGTTAAATGTTAAATAAATAATATTTATATATCTGAGGATCTCTAAACTATTTGGTAAATATGCTTTAATGTGCTCCATAGAAGAAGGAATAATGTATGGGTTTCAAATGACATGAGGGTGATTAATGATGTCAGATGCTGGGCAAGTTATTAAAAAAAACAACAACAACAACAAAAAAAACAACCTTTAAATTACTAATTACATCTTTAAAATTGTGATTTGATTACATTACATTACTGCATGTAATAAGTAAATTAGATTACTAATTACTTTACTTTCAAGTTTTTGTATATCAGAAAAAGTAATTAGAAGAATATAATACATTATGCAACTCTGATGTATCAGAAATGTTATTTATTTATTTTTTTTCAACAAACTATCACTAATAATGACATTACTTATGTAGAAACTATATATTATATTTGTGTGTGTGTTTTGTGTATCATATTTTGGGGTCAGATTTGTTCTCAGAAGCGAGTAACTTTACTCAGTAAATCTGATAAATGACTTCTTCATTTGTTAAAATGACACAAAAATACATTTTCTTTCCTTTTATTGTAAAAATGAAGAAGGGTTAAGTTACAGTGTTGATAACTAGCTGTAAATAAAAACAATAGAAGCCATTATATACAGCTAAGTTAAATCACTGTATATGTGTTATTGTGTATTCTTTCCCAGTCTGTGTTATTTTTCTCATTACTCTTGGCCTTTCTTGTGGACGATTAGAATCATCTTTTTCAAAGGCTTTTGATTTTCTCAATTGATGGCATCCTTCAAAGCTCTTAGTGAAGGATTTTAAGACATCTCCTTTCATACGACCCTTCACCTGAAAATGCCAGAGGAGCCATCAGACAAGGGTGAAGATGAAGGATGGCTGGGTCACACACACACACACACACACACACACAGAGACTGACTGTACCATTAGAATGTGTTCACACTGTGGTCACAGTCAGACATTGTGTGTGCGCAAACAATTTTGTTGGATTAGAGGCAACAAGCTTTTGAGTTTCTATGCTTGATTTGTGCTTAGAGACCAAGTAATAGAGGCTGGCTAGGGCCGCCAAATGAAACTGACCTGCATTTCCCACATTGTCAACTACAGTGTCTCCTGCTGTGGAGTGGAGTGCTAATTCAAATCATTTGAATCAATTTACTAAGAGAGTCTGTCCCACATATTCAAGAACTGCATTTCAGTGCAACTCCAGGAGTAGTACCAGCTGTAGTACAGTAACAACAGCAATAATTAAAATAGATTTCCATTTCATTGTTTGCTTTGATTCTGTGTAAATAAAATACAGCTTCACACTACTGTGTTGTTTTTGCTGTGAAAAGGTAACAATATATCGTTACGTTAAAAAAAATTTGGTTACACATAAAAAAAGAAGTAACTTGTGTTCAATAAAAAAATCCCAATTGCAGTTCACTTGTAAATATTGCAATAGCACTATGAAGGTAATTAGATTTTAAACAGTGAACATTTCTATGCTCCAAACAATTGTAGATTTTCAAAGTTTAATCTTAAAGTTCTTACCAGGGTATAAGTTTAGAAAAACTAAAAAGTGATGTGACTGTATGTTAAATGTTTTGGGCCGAATTAATGACTTAATTTCTGTATCCATATCTAGCTTTCTAAAAGAGGGATTTTTAGTGGCTGTAAAAATAGATCAGTTTAATCTCTTTAAAGCTTGATATGTTATTTCATATTATAGGCAGAAAGCACAACTGATATATTCAATGTTTAGCGGAGAGGGAATCTTCTTGGTCTTGCAGGTTCACAAAATACCCAGCACTGTGCAGGGTGATAAATGTAGCTTGGAGATGTTGGTAAGCATTTACGAGACAGCTTCTAACAAATTCTAATCCTGTGAAATGATTTTAAATTTCACTCTGCAGGAGTTGTGTTTGCCCTCATTCTCATTCCTCTCATCTTAGCTTTCTATTTTTCCTCATAATGTCCCTGTTGGTGCCCAGCATCTCTCATCCTTTTTACTATATGAGCTAGCATTGGGAGCCATATGACTTCCCTCATCACAGCAGTCAGCAGTAAAGAAATGTCTTTATGTAAGACCTTCAGTTATGTAAGACTTCTCCACTCCACTCCGTCAGTGAATAGGCTCACAGCTCAGAAAGGTTAGTCAGAGTGACTTGATCACATTCCTCGTCATTGAACTCGGTTCTAGACTCACATTACTACACAAGGGTTAGATTTCACAATAATAAAAACCCCTACTAAGTAGTAGTAGTAGTAGAAGATTAGTAGTAAATGCGGGATGGTAACTCAAAGGTTCAAATCCTAGCAGCAATGACTCGTGAACTGTTTTTTAGGAAGCCACATTACTGAAGGTAAAGGACTGTCTATTGGTTAAGGAAGTGTCTGCTAAATGGAAGTCTTTCCACCCGCAGGGTCCTCAAAATGGTGTTTACAGATTTGCTCTGTAGTTTTCCACTCTGGTGTTATCTCCCTACAGTGTAGTTGATATGCCAATAAATAGAATAAGAGCCCCGGTTTCCCAGTTAACCACAATGGAAAAGATCTTTTGGGGAATAGAGAGCAGATTATACATTGACAGTTGTCTGTTACAGAGCGTTGATGTCTGCACCCAATTTGCATGAACTTGTGCACATACAACAGCAGTTATTTGAGCACTCCAAAAAAACTACGGTCCACTGGATAGTGCATGAGTGCCAAACTCGTCCATCAACACATATGGTCCAAGCAGTATATGGCTTGAACACTGAACTGTGCACTAGATGGAGTAGAACACAGAAAATAAAGTGTACCCAGGCCTTAAGGTTTTCTGGAGAGAGGGATGTTTGAGGCAATGAGGTGCCTCAAGGCTCAGTTCTTGGTCCCTTTACACTTTTCGATATACACGACCTCATTCGATATACACATGCTCAATCATAGTGAATTTTTATGATGGCCTTTGTTTAAAGTGAATGCAGCAGAATACAGTAGACCCTGTTAAGGTGAATAACCAACTAAAGGTTCAGTAGCCCTTAAACGACTTACTCATTCTGCCTATACTGATACTTATAGTTAAACTGATCTCACTGGCTTTCTAGTATCTGCCTCTCTCCTCTTTCATTGCAGTCTCAGAATCTCAACCCAGTTTAAACCCAGATCTTTGCTTGCTAAAATAAGGTAATTTAAGTTATATTTCATAGGTCTTCTGTGTTGAAAGATCTGTCAAAATAGATCATAACATATAAGATTTTACCATCTGTTCCAACTTTTTTGTTTATCCACTCATTCATAATTTTTTCCTGTTCTCATTACTTCCTCCTCTCCTTCGTCTCCATGGTGAAGTCCTGGCTGCCGGCGGGTGTTGACTGGCAGGTTGATAGCTGGCTAACGTACTTCCATTCTTCAGCATGTCTCTATGAGTGGCGGAGATAATCCTGCTGTGTTGCTGTCACACAGGGCGAGCGGTATGCTGTTTCAAACGCGCTTTGAAGGGCATTCAACAATGCACCTCAAGAAATCACACCACGGTTTTGCTATTTTGTTTCATTAGGTATTTATTGGTGTTCCTTCTGACTAAACATCTGAACACATGTAACATGCAACGTTATTCAAAGGAGCTGGTGTATTGATTTTCATGGGTAGTTGAAAATTAAGCATTTTCAGTTAAATATACATTGAAGGAATTCACACATTTTTTGTTTCTTTTAAATTGCTGTATGTTCCATTTAAATCATATTCTCTTTCTGATTCACTCCCATTATTTTCTCCTCAAACCAGCCACTTTAGTATCTAAACCTTCATTTACCTCAGAGCTATATTTATTTCCCAAGACACTGCTAATCCTGAGCTTAAATTGCTTTTTGGATTTTTTCTTTTATCAGTGTCTTGAATGCCACTGAGCTGTGAAAGGGCAGAAGCCCTCATCAGAATTCAGCCAGAGACACCCGTCAAACTAACCACAGCTCAGCCAATCAGTTGCTGGGAGGGGCGGAGCTTTTACCGTCACCATGCACATTTTCTCAGGGCTTTTTTTAAATCCAAGGGTCTCAAAGCTATTCCATTTATTTTCAAAGCCGACAGCACCTGGGGTAGCACAATTAGGTGCGCTCAGTCAATTCCTTCCTCTGGGTTTCCTCCCTGCATCACGAGAAGCTCTACCTGGTAGTTCCTAAAGAGAGGAGTCGCTGATGGGAGAGAAGACCTGCTCTTGCCCACTGTTGAATAATTTAAGATGGAGTTTCCTGGAGCTGAGTGAAGTAAGTGTGAGTCTGAGGAGCTGCGAGAATGGAGCAGGAGGACTGAGTGGGAGACAGACATCTAAATAAAAGAAAAAACACCGGACATCCAAGATTCTCCGAAGTCAGTTCTGTCTGTGTAGGAGAGACAGACAGTTTTCTTCTCTCATTTTGCCTAAAAAGAGAAAGACGGAGAGAGGTGTGGTTATAGATAAAGAGAGAGAGTTTTTTTTTTTTTTTTTCTTGTTCTCACAGGAAGGAGGTGTGACTGCACTGACGGGGACTGCTCTCAGTGTGTCAGTGGAACTGAACGAGTGAGGATTATTCTACTGCATTGCCGAAAGCCTAAGCTGACAGAGGAAGCGAGAGAATAGAGCAGCTCAAGCGCACACATTTATTCCTGTCTGACACACAAAACATCAGCCTGCATGGCATAACCTCTAGTTGACTGAGAGAAGCGGAGGGAATAGTTGGTAGTGTGACTCAGAAAGGGCGAAATAGGGCTCTTTCAACCTGCAGCATCACCATGTCATCCAGTGAACTGAGTGCTCCGGAATTGGACCCCTGCATTCGTACCTTTAAGGAGCACATGCATTTGGAGCTGGAGCCTCCGAGACTGGGTGCCGGCAACAAGCGCATCACCTCCCCCAAAATATCTCCCCGCAGCTCCCCGCGCCTCTTCCGCAAGCTCATGGTTAACAAGGGCGGCCGCCACAGGCGCCGATTCACCGTCGCACACACCTGGTAAGCCTGTCTGGGGTATGAAGGGTAAAGAGTGGAGGATCGCAAGAGGAAGTGTAAATGGGGAGGGTTTTTGTACTACATTGCTTTTTTTTATAAATGACACTGAATTAGTTTGGGTAAATGTTACTATGGGTCAGTGAGGTGTGCTGTCACTGCAGGTGTGATTATCACAGTGCTATGATCAGCGTTAGATCTTAATGAGAAAAGAAACTAGTAAATAATGCGAGATGTGTCAACTGCCAGAGAAGCTGAAACAACAGGGTAATTTTGTCAATGTGACATGACATATTGTGATGCTCTCTGTGCTCTCTCTCAATCTCCTTAGTAAAGACTGTTAACTCTTTCTCTGCAAACTGCTATATATATATATATATATATATGTGTGTGTGTGTTTTAGAGGAATTTTATGCTAGACATGAATTCCTATAGGCTAAAATTTCTGTATTTTCTGTCATTTCTGTTTCAAAATCGATGTATGTGTATATGCATCTATATTTGTATATCTATATCTTAACATCTAGTAATATTATATTTACAAAAGTATGTTATAATTTCGTAATTGTAATGTGTCTTGACATTTAACTGCAGTGGATGTTAGGCAGTTGATGCCAAATAAACTCTCCTCTGTATTAATTATTTGAAACATTAATTTAGAAGATGAGTTGCTATTCTTGTCATTTCTCATAAAAGTCGTTCAAAGCGTCAGCTTTAAAAGAAGGTTTACCGTCACTCAAAATAATTACATAGTAAGAGTCATATCCATTCTTATCGCTTACTGTAACAAAATGAAAGCTTTGTGTCGTGAGATGCTTCCTGTCTATTGGAGAGATTGGATCAGGGCTAGGAGGATGTGGGCAGGATATGATGTGACACGGAACGTTTTTATCCTTTAGTAAATAGAACATTTGTCATCCTGTCTAGACTCTTACTACGGTTATGTTTTTACAACAATGCAACAGTGAGACTCTTTTTTTGAGAGATCCTATTGGATCCACTGAAAAATAGTGACTGTGTGCAAGAATATTTGAATATTTATATATATATCTTTTAGCACACAAGGTTTTGTTTGCAAGTTGTGATGTATGTGAGCTGGGCGAGGCTTTGTGCTTGTTTTAGCGCCTGGAATTTAAGATGTGTTATTCTTGGAAATGAGCCTGGGATGTTCCCCACACATGTACCTCTATGGGAGGACTGTTTCAGATCCATTCTGTGTCCCTTCCTCTGCTTAGTTAGCTAGGCAGATTATGTTTAAAGTTTAATGTGTCAGGTGCAATGCACACTGTGACTGGATTACACCATGAAACATACACAGCCACTAGCGCCTATGCATTACTCATCCAGACAACCATTAGACACAGACAGAAGAGCATTTAATAAAGAGAGTTTAATGGTGCAGACTGTAATAACTGCAGTGATTTGTATGATTATAGTGGCTGAGACTTTTAGCACCAATCTGCTGCACACGATGTCAATGGAAGCGCATGCTTTCAAGCTCTACCATTCATAAATCGAAGCACAAATGGAATCAGAGTCATTGGAAATGTCATCTCAGGTCTCTAAAGGAATACTATAGCCTTGAGTTATATGGATGTCATCTTTTCGACCTGTCTTAATCTGACAGATTCAAACCTGTGTATAGAGAAGTGGTTTCAATGACCTAGATGCTACATTTAAACACAACATGAATGTCCTCAGATGATTCGCTGGAACTTTTGCAACTTATTGAACATCTTATCGCAGATGTGCATTGTGTAACCGCTGGTGTCACATCTTGTGCAATAGAGCATCTGAATTATCATGAACGGAGGCTTGTGTCATAGTTCTGTTCGTGGTTTGGTCCTTGCTGTGTTAGGTAACACACACCGGGAATGGAAGAAGGGGGCAGGGTTGTCTTGAGGGAGTGAGGTGGTGCATGAACATGGAGGTGGAGAAAAGACAAGTGCAGTGGTGTGGAAAATAGCTGAAGAGAGTCTCATCCCTTCGTAAATGACGGAAATGGAAGGACAAACTCTGATTAACCTTAAGTGTGGGTTTAAATGGGTTTTTATTCATATTAAATATATTTAGATGTATTTGCGAGTGGCAGGAAATTTTGGAGGGAGAGAGGGGCAATGGATCGAGACATGTTGCAGGTCAGACTCAAACCTGCAGTTTTCACATGAGCACCATTCACAGTAGGTATGTGCCATAATTGCTTTGCCGAGTCTCTGAGACATTTTTCCTCTCTTTTTATTAATTTTCAAAATTAAAATGAGATTTTTTTTAATTAAAAAAAAGATTTTTGGTTGTTAAAATAATTATAATACCGTATCCTAATTAGGCAATGATCACAAGCTTTTCCATGTTAACCAGAATTTCTGTAAAATTTTGTTGATTCATTTTTATTCTTGATCTGTTAATGGCTTTTAAGTTAAAATAAATAGAATAAAATTACATTTAAAAAGTTTGAAACTAACAGGTGTTATAGAAAGACAGTTTTATGGACCAATGTGGATTAACCAACATCAGCTACTATCAAATTCATATGATTTTTTTTAGGGATGTAACGGTATTGTAAATACCGTCGTACCGCAATATCAAATTTTTTCGATAATACCGTGGTCGCGTG
>JAUMHE010000099.1:2505206-2516390 GCA_032359235.1 Enteromius mattozi | reverse complement strand
TCATCCGGGTACTTCTCGCCTACTGAATTTCGAATACTATGAATTCGGACATACTACTCGCCTCGCATGCTGTTTTTCGCGTACTATATAGTAGGGAAGTAAGCGATTTCGGACGCAGCGCCAGGCATGGGGTGTTATGAAAAATGGAGTTTCTGAGATGATGGTGATGTTCTGGATGGAGTGCCCTCTGGAGGGGCTCCAGCTGGAAATCATGATAAACATAAGTAATAGAAATATTTGAAAAAATATTTAAATTCATTAATGGACAATAATTACTGCACATATCGTACTAAAATATCTCCTCAAAAAAATTAAAATATTTAAAGTATTATTGAACTAAAGTACAACATTTATTTAACTAAAAGACAGTTAAGCTGTATGGTCACATTACAAGTAAGCAATACCTGAGAGTTAAGAAAACCAAATTAATGTTGCCTCTCCATCACTCTCCAGAATAAAATTATATTGTAAATGTTATCATCAATGCATAATATGCTTTAACGTTTAACAAATATTGCTGCAAATACCTTTATAATGAAGCTGTCATCTATCCTACTTAAACCAATTCAAATTCAATGTCTGGCTTTAACTGAAGCTCTACATTTTATGATTTACACCAAAATGGTATTTATTGTTAGAATTCTAAGATTTTTGTAATAAAATTTCCAAAAATCACTTGCACAATGTCATATATTTGCAATTGTGTACTAACATTATTTCAAAAGTCCCCAAAGATTTGTAAATTTAGAGAAATTCCAGTTTAAAAAATCGGCCCGTCCATGTACCTCATGGTCGCCTATCAATGGCATAATATCTGCACTGTCCTCTTTTTTTAAATAAGCGTGGACAAAATTGCGCTGCACAGTAAAAGTAAACCCATCACGGCTGAAACTGACAAGTGTTTACTGCAGCATTAAATTTACATCTGCTCAATGTTTCGTCATGACTCTATCTTGCGTTTTTACACTGTTGCACATTCACACACGAGACTGTTTAGCGTTTGCTTATGAATGCAGTGGCGATCCGCGCCCATGCTGACAGGCTGACTGCAGATGTATGTATGATGTGAGTAAGCGATTCTTTCATCAAAAGTGTTTAGACAGCTTTATTGATTGCAAGGGGAGTTTTTTTAAGTGCTTATCTCGCGCTATATTGAAACGTCCTAACGTTCTTTGATAATGTAACTTTGGTCACGTTCTCTGTATAATTTATATAATAATAATAACTGTGTAAGGCACAAGGGATTATTTACCTTAACCGTAAAAATGATTTGTGAATTCCATACATAATTAATTGTGAAAACGACGTTTTCTTTCTTTTTCTTTTTTCTTTTTTAATTACAGTCTTTTTTTTAAATCTCCCATGGTCCCGCCCCTCTTCACAGCGCCATCAAGCTTCGCCTTTGTTATTGTTTTGAACATGTGACTTCTAGCGGCAAAATTTTACATATTGTAACTTTAAAACACAATATTTGAAAACTGAGACTTCATATCGCAAGCAGGGTTGCCAGTTTAATGTGGAATTTACATGGGCAGCGTGAGAGTGTAAGACAGAGCATAAAAGCGAGTTGGCAACCCTATAGTTGTGATGTACATTAAGTTTGTTGGGCTATTTAAAAAAAGGTTTTTGAAAATGCCCAAACTTCCTGTTTCAATATATACAACCTGGGATATTTTAGTTCTGAGTTGTTAACTTGACCACTTTGTGTTGTACTTAACTTGTACTTAACTTGTATGTAACTTATCTTAGTTAATTTCCTCCCAATGTAAAACTACTATCACCCTTTACATGAACTCTGTAATTATAATGTCATGGGAATCAGAAATACTGGTTACAGCTGAGGTCAGATGTATCGTTTCCTGGTAGCTTTTTTTTCAGTCTTGACCTCTCCAGGGAGCTAAAATGACCCAGAGTGTATTCTGCTTCAGACACGACAGCTACTTCATGAAGTTGTCTGTCAGACTAACATTGAAAGTTTGTTACAAAGAATTTCCATTTACTGTAATAAAGAAGTCCAATAAGTAGTGCCACGCCAGTCATGTTCACAGTGAAAAAAAAACGCAACTGCCAGTCAGTCACTTTCCGTGCAAGCGTCTTTGGCTTTGCGTCATCTGATTAGATTCTTTTGGTCAGCATTTGATGTTGAGTCAACAGTGGTTTTTGCTTTTTATATTAAGCAGGCTGATTGTATATTGTAGTGAGAGAAATTTGCAAAATTTAGGCCTGTTTCACATGGCATTTACAAGCAGTGTTGTTTACTGGTTTGTTACACCCTTCCTGGATGCTCACACTTAAGCAGTGTAGCATAAGCGTTATAGAATTATGTTTTGTTATAACTATTTTATAATTATGGGTGTTATTGTAGCACGTAATGAATGTAATAACTCAAAAAATCACTTTATTTACTGCATAGAGCTGCGATGGCAAAAATGTTGCCGTTTTGAGTGTTGTTTGTGCATGCAGTCAAACGAGCGTTGTGACCACATCAGAATTTTTTTTTGTGGTTTTCCTTATTCGTAATGCATTGACTCACTCTTCATATCTGACTGATGATCTCATTTATCAAATATTTAGTTTTCTCACTTTCAGTTGTATTATACTTTTGTGTAACATTAACAGGATTATTTATAAAACGATCCTTTAAAAAGCATGCTTCATAATGCATGAAACAACTGCAACTGAAACAAAGATCGAAATGGGACAAGTCAACCTACAAAAAGTAATACAGAGGCAAAATATGCAAAAGATAGGAACATTTGCAACAAAATGAGGGATGAATTGATTGTAGTCACAAGACAGAGGCAGATTGCATAAACACTTCAGTAAGACCAAGTAAACACATGCATTTATAATTGAGTTTTGAAGATGAAATTTCACAGAGATGGTAGGGGCTGGGAATTGCAGTATCTAGAGGCTTTGTCGATTTATTGTGCAAGGAGGACAATCTGAACTTCTGAACTTATTTTTGATGGAATTATGTACCTTGAGTATAAAACAGCTTTACAGGCTGTTACTTAATTATGTTATTTCCCAACAATTGTCCATAAATTCAGATAGCTTTTGTATTAAACCTTGGGTTAATATTCTTATTTACATATTTGAGGTGTCAGTATCTTAGACTGATTAAACACAGCACACAACCTGTTTATATAAGGACTTGTTTTGCTCTTGCACAGCACTTGTACTGTACAATCTAGGTTGTTCTGAATATATTTTCTCAGACCATGGCTACAAGAAATGTGCTTACCCATTTTTAAAAATGGAAAAGTGTGAAGTGTTGCTTTGCTGGGTTTAAAAAGACTATAACCCGGGGTTAAGTGCAGTTTAAAAACACACAAATCCCATTGATGGTTGTTGTGAATGGCAGGCTAACAGGAAAAGGGGCACAATAGGAGGATGTTGATTCAGTGTTAGCTGTTGGTTGTCAGATGCCGGACCTCCGCGTGGATCTGGCCACTCTAGACATCTCAATAATTCTAATTGTCATTGGAAAAATATTCATATTCATGCATGTATGTGTGGTTTGTATGTTGTAGTAAATTTCCATTGGTCAACAGCAGAAAAACAAGGAACTGAACCTTTTAATGGTTCTCTAATTCCGTAGGTTTTGTTTTTTTTTAACTTTTGAGACTCTCCAGTGTTTGGAGCAACCATGAAAGGTCACAAACCTCTGCCATTCTGAGCGTAAAGATCATTGCTACTTCCTCCCAGTTAGCTCTGAAATCCCAAGCACATCTGAACGTAACACAAGTGTCTTTTGAAACTGTTTATTTGACTTGAACGTAATGTGTTTCCCCTTGCTTCTCTTCTTTTTGATGTGGGCTGAGACTATCACCACTATGTTTCCTTATGGTTTGGAAAGATGAGACATGCTTCCGCCCGAGTGCTGGGAATCTCTGAGACTTTCCAGAGCTCTCAAGCCCCAGAGGACAGCTTGTGTATTTCTCTTGAAATTTTCATTAAACTATATATAACTTTGAATCTTGAGGATGGCCAAGGTGGATCAGTATTGACTTGTTTTGGTTTCGATCCAACAGTTTTAGTCTTCAGTAAAAGAAAAGTGTATTAAGTAATAGAAATAATATTGTGTATTTTAATTTGACAGCATTCCTTAAAGACAAATGTGTTTTTACCCTAATTTTAATGTACTGTTTTTGTGCCATTGCAGTTTCGATGTGGAAAATGGCCCATCTGCAAGCTGCAGTCCATTGGACCCCCAGGCCTCACCAGGTTCTGGCCTGGTTCTTCACACAAACTTTCCTGGCCACAACCAGCGGAGAGAGTCATTCCTCTACCGCTCAGACAGCGACTATGACCTCTCACCAAAGTCAATGTCTCGAAATTCTTCTATCGCCTCAGAACTGTGAGTACAGTTGTTTTTAAAGCCTGGTTTCATAGACAGGGCTTAGCCTAAGCCAGGATTAGGCTGTTGTTCAATTAGGACATTTAAGTCAATTTTATAAACATGCCTTAAAAGCATTTGTAGTGTGCATCTTAAGACAAAATAATGGTGCTGACATGTTTTAAGATCAGTGAATGCAAGTTTTGTTTAGTTGAAACAGCTCAGATTTACATTTTAGTTTAGGACTAGCCTTATCTGTAAAAACCGGGGGTTTATGTGCTAAGAGCTACTTTTATCCATTAAACCTTCTGAAAACACCTGAACTGGTTTGCTGGTCTTGAATCATCTAAGACCAACAAACATTCCTAGATTGGTTTAAGTTTTTAAGAGAAAAATATGTCATTTTGTCCATTTTTCCTTCACATTGCAACTGTTACGGATGGATATAGTAAGTTCAGTTTTTTTAACTTTTCTTTTGTACTTTTACAAAAGTAATTACTGTATCATCTTCGCTAATGAGCCAAGTTACTAGGAAGGCATTTACATTTATTTGTTACCACAACTAAACCATCCAGCATCTGAGTAATCTGAGGACTTTGAAGTTGTTTAATATGCCTCTTTTTTTATAAACGCTAGTATTTCTGTTTCCAAACATTTCTGCGGGGTAAAGGTGGAGGTGGGGCTGATTAGTGGAGTTGATTTGTGCGCTGCTGCTCATAGCAGTGAGATTTGCATGCCAGAACGTATCTCAATCAAGGCCTTATTTCCCAAGCCTTCTGGCAGTAACTGCCTGGAATTATATAAGCACGCATTTTCCAGAGTCTTAGATGCCAAATATCTGTTAAACCCTGAGGAATGTCCTGGATTGTTCTTGGTAACCCATTTTTTGGTGGCATTTAGGGTCCTGATACTGAAAGGAACCTCATCTGACTGTTGAGTCTAATGACTGAGGTTTTCCGAAATCTGTTTCCCATAACAAAATGCAGGATGCGAATGTAGCCAGACAATTAATAGCTATTTGGTTACGTTTCCAGTAGTCTGCCTGCTGTTAGTAATGTCATGCAGACAAAGAAAATCATTTCAGGAAGAGAGCCAGTCTTCACCATTGAATCATTTAGAAAAAGACCAAGAACACCTATTAAAAAAGCAAATAGTTTCAATTTTGTTTTTATGTCGACTTTAAAATAAAGTGTATGCTTTGTTTGATTGTCAATTGCTTAAGATGTTAATGTATTCTCACTTGATTACAGGCATGGGGATGACTTGATAGTCACACCTTTTGCTCAGGTAAACACATCAGTGTCATGTTTCTTTAAGGATTATGTGTCAGATAGACGTGTGCTTGGTTTTACCTCACAGTTTTTGTCTTCTTTTAGGTTCTAGCAAGCCTTCGAAGTGTCAGAAACAACTTTACTGTCTTGACCAACGTTCAGTGCACATCTAACAAGTGAGTATTATTGTAAACAGAAGCTGTATCTTCATCTAAACTTAAATAGATGATTTAAATAAACTAAATACTATGAAACAATGAAATATTTTTTACTTGCCCACCATTAAAAAAAGTAAGTGTATCCAGTAATGGTCTGTGTGGCAAGGTGTTGTATTGGAATACAAATTAAAAACTAAAATATATATTACACCACTTAAATCACAAACTGTTATACGTGTTTACGTGAGACTTGCGTGGTAGAATGTCTTACCAGTCTGAAGAATAACATCGCTTAATCTGTGGAAAGTTAAATCCAATCTTTTATCTTCTTTGACAATACAAAGCTACTAAACCTTGTCACTTTTACATGATATCTGTAATGAAACCAGAGAGGAATATGACATAACTGTGCACAAAATACTGTTTACATGGACCAAACTCCACCAACAGGGATGATGTCAGTAGTGCAGACCAAATAAAAACTCGAAACTGTATTCTTAATGTTGCTAAAATGCCATCTTAGTCTCAAGTAACACACTTTTATTGTACGAGATTATTAATAGAAGTTATGTGCTTCACGTCTCTTGTTTTTAAGCTTTATAAAATGTAAATGATAAAAAAAGTTACATAAAATGTAGTTATACTAGTGTTCTTAATAAATTAAATTTATTGTTAATATTATTATTAATTCCAAAAATATACAGAATATATATATATATATATACACACACACATTTTAATTATTTCGTTGTTTTTTTTTTCAGTCCGATCTGCTGTTTGCAAGACTGACCACAAGAGGGCAGTCTTTCCAATCGTTTGTTTTATGAACTTGGCCACCCATGCACACTGACATTTCACTAGAGCTGTTTTCCACTTAACATGTCACCAGTTTTCAAGATTTCAAATCCCCGCCAAAAATCACTTGCCTACGGAGAAGATTTCCACATGCCCCTAAATTCCATTTTTCCACCTGGGCAATGAGGGTAAACTGGGAAAAGGTGTTTACTTGGTGTTATTCATGGAAGAACTATTTCGCCCTTCCAAATAACCATGGATCTACGTCAGGGCAATTATACTGCACTGTTAGAGGCTTTTGTTGGGCTATTTGCTAGTCTGTCCAAGGGCAACCCAGTTCAGATGAGCTTGCAGGGAAATTCTACGGAAGTATGTACGAAAAAGAAGACACACCCTGTGATATCATAATAATATGTCTGTATTAAAGGGGAGTGTCACATCAAATACATCATGATTTTAAGAAAAAAATATATTGCAGAATGCACAGGCTTAAATAGAGCTTCTTTCATTCTTCTTTAATGTGGAAATATGCTCTTTGCTTTGACATTATGCATCCTGTTGCAGTTCAAGATGACGCAAAGGAATGACACACAGATGTGTTCGAGTTTTAGGGGTTTTCTGCTTGAGTCATAATTGTTTGTTTGTATTTATTCAGCCACATTTTCAGTAATTCTTCAACATTTCCTCTCGCAGGAGGTCCCCTGTGTCCAACCAGCCCCCCATCACCAGAGTCTGCCTACCTGGTAAGACCTAGAAATGTATTAAAAATTAGGTCCAAAAATTGCAGAGCACTAGTGAAAAATGTTAAATTACAAATTCAGCGAACTGATTTAAAGAAATAGTTCATCTAAAAATTTTAATTTACTGAAATTGTTTGTACCCGCATGCCATCCAAGATGTAGATACGTTTTTTTTATCAGAACAGATTTGGAGAAATTTAGCATCAAACTGCTGCTAAAATAGTCCTTTATCTCTAATATTGCTTTTTCCTGTGAGAAAAAGTTGTATTATCTGAATCAGGACAGAAGTATGCACAGATAAAGCACTTTTTACACGCAGAAACTGTGCAGAACAGTTCTAAACAAATACGTCTCTGAACTTTGAGGTGAAAGGACAAGTTGGAATGGGCTTTTTTACTGTAGGAAGTGTTATGGATTATGGACTGGTAAAAAGTTTAAAGTTAAAACAGTTCAATGATGGATTTGTCGCTTTACAAGATGTTAATTAATTATCGTGATACTTTTATTAGCTACACAAATGTTAAAATGCTAAATTTAATTTTTTGGTTAACTGTACCTTTAAGTATAAAGCTAATGCAGAATTTCAAATACTGAGTGTTGATTGTAATTTCTAAGATTACTTATTAAATTAAACGTTAAGGTTAAACATGTCAAATCCTAGATATTTAGTATTTACTCTTTGGATTAAGGGCATTTCCCATGCTTTTAAAATAACTTCATCTTAAAGATCATGCATCTGTAAACACGTGTTTTGTTGTGCTATTTAAGTATATTTTTAATGATAGAGACCTTTTGTCATGCTACGTGACTGCCCACGCCGTTGCCCTCTTGTATCCCTCATCATCACTCATCTCCACCGCAGCTTCTGCTGATTGGCCTGGCAGTGTTGAAATGTTTAGTAGACTCACGTACACACACATTCAAGCACGGTGCCCATATTAGTGGCTGTTTTGTCTAGTCGCACAGAACGTGTTAGACTATAGGAAAAGGCCATGGCTCCTACGTGTTGGTCTCTCACATGCATGCACACCTGCCAAATACAATAACACAACGGACAAACAGGCCTGCCTTAGCTGAAGGCATAGCGGGTGGGAAAATTCCTTTTAGTTCACTCTCTGTCCTTGAGGATGGCTCCCAGTGTGATATCAGAGAACACGGCAGACAGAGATTTCAGAAGAACTGTAATCTATGCTAGCTAAACAGAACAAGGCCATTCACTGGAGCCTCTATTATACAGCCTAGACTGTTTTCTTAGAAATGTCAAGAAAACCTTGGAGTGAGGTCACTTCTGAAGGATAATGTGAGAGAGATTGTTCACATTTAGAGGAGGAACTGAAGAAAGAGGCTGAATAAAAACGAAATCTACAGCAAGTGTTGTTTAATGAGATGCAAGTAGATTATGTAATTGTATTCTTGTAACACAGCGTTATGTATCAGATCATAAAGCAAAAGCTAAGAAAGAAAAATTAGCTTGGACAAAACATTCTTAAATCAAGAAGCATTTACTTGAAGCAAAATGACGTTAGACATAAAGTCTTGTTTATAGAATTGATGTTTTTTCTTGTTTAAATTATAACATTGCGTAAAAAAGAAATAAGAGGTAGAGGAAAAACACATTATAACATTGTACTGTGAAAAAACTGATAAAGAAATAATAAATAATTTTTGCAGTTTAAAAAAAGTAATAACCGGTAGAAAAAAAAAGTTTAAATTATAACATTGTACTGTAAAAAAACAGATAAAGAAATTATAGAAGTAATTTTTGCAATGTAAAAAAGTAATAAGAGGTAGAGAAAAAGGTTAAAGTTATAACGTACTGTGAAAAAACTGATAAAGAAATAATAGGTTATTTTTGCAGTGTAAAAAAAAAGTGATAAGTTTAAATCATGACATTGTAGTGTGAAAAAAATTATTAGGAAATAATAGAAATAATTTTGCAGTATAAAAAAATAATAAGAGGTAGAGAAAAGATGGGCTAATTTGTAACAGGCACATTGAGCCTTGGCACTCACTTGGAGGAGACCAGTTTGAATCTGATCACATTTTCTCTCCTTAAACAATTTTTTTATATCTGTATAAATAAAAAATAACAAAGGCCCCGAATAAAACATGCTTTGGAACTTCAGAAAGAAATTTGTGTCATAAAAATATATGCTTGAAAGCCTATGGAAAAGGTTGAACTGTTGAGTACAGAGACTATAGATTGCTGGTGTTTGACCTGTGCATTCTGGTTTGGTGGTGGTAATTAGGATGCTGCATTCACGATCAATATGTTTCTTGGAAAGATGGAAAAATCGAAAAGAGTGCAAGAGAAAGGATATAATATATTGTCTGTGTGTGTATCATTTATGTTCTTGTTTCAAGAGGAAAAAGTATAAAGGGCATAGGAGTTCAGCTCCATGTACCACTGAGTAGTTTCAGTAAAACGCACTTATAATGTCAATAATGAGGTCAAACAGTATTAAGTCTGGCCTAAGCCAAAAGGGTCCAGGTCTTCAATGCTTATAAAAGTGGAAAGTGGCATTATACTGAAGCAAAGAGCATGAGAAATTCAGTCAGTAGGAGTTCCTGTCAGGTGCAGTGGGTTGTGATTGACGTCAGTCAGCTTGCATGCGACTATGTTGACTTCCTCTTAGACCAGGTGGACTGAGATTCACTTCCTGATGCTCTTCAGGCTTGATCAGTCTCTGATAAGTGCATGCTATTATGCAGCCAGTTGAGTCAAATGTCATACTTACCTCTGAGTAAGCTGTTGGTTTCGTTATGTTGAAAAAATTCAATTGTCATGCAGAATTCATGCTTTTGTTTACAACATAAATTACACTTTTTTTTGTTGGAGTGATTTTGCATGGCTTCTTAAAGCTTTTATTTATCAGATAAATTATATAGTATATGTTACTGTATGTACAGTAAGATATATTACAATAGTATTCAATAAGAATTATATACTTTAAGATACTTTCTCTTTTCCAAAAAATTTGGTGCGCTGTCTACAGAGGCAATATTTTAAGGGATCAAAAGTGCTTACAGTGTGAAGGTTGTTCTAAATTATGCTTCCTCCAGAAACACCTTTTTTAGCCAAATTCAGAAGCAGCATAACATGTCATTTTAACGTTTTAAAATGCAGCAACAGAAAAAAAATGAAGTCAGTACCAAATATTAGTGAACATAAATAGCAAGTACTTTTTTTCATGTTTTTATTGTTCTTCATCTGTAAGATGGCTCTGAAAGTGATTCCAAGAAAGATGTTTTTTGGTAGCTTTGGTGAGGACTTCCTCATAGAATTAAAAATGATTAGCAGTAGTTTATAGTTTTTGTCATATTTATCATCCTTGGTGTAAACAGGCCTTTAGCGTAGCAACATGCTAAGCTTAAACTGCGTTGACATTGATAACGAGTCTGGCTTTTGTGGCACAAAGTTGCTTCCTGTGTGGAAAGTTCCAAATCGCTACTACTGTTAGAGGCTGTTCACACTTAGTGTCTTATCATTTCTCTGCCCTGCTTCTGTGTAAACATGCAGTAGAAAGACGTGTTAGCGCTCACACCTTACATCTTATCTCTCATCTCAAACATGACACCCTGCTGTAAAAACGTGGAAAATTTAACTTAAAAAGAAACTTACAGGAACTCTACTGCCATTTTAAACACAAATATATTTTTTTGTGAATCACCAGTAAGAGTATAGCGAGGCAGTTCACTACATATTGCAACAGAGAAAGTATCTACTGTACTGTATGTTTTTGCAATGACAAGGATGTTTTTATTTAATGTTTTTTAAATGCAGATATAGGGACTTATCTGAAAGAAAACAATGTAATCTCCATTCACAATGTAACCCCCTTAATGCATGCAGAACTGTGGTGATGTAAACCATAACT
>JAUMHE010000099.1:2472202-2505106 GCA_032359235.1 Enteromius mattozi | reverse complement strand
AAAGAAAACAATGTAATCTCCATTCACAATGTAACCCCCTTAATGCATGCAGAACTGTGGTGATGTAAACCATAACTGAGACAATGAGACGGAGCAACTAACTTACTGCCTGCACCTAAACTGCCTCCTGTGTGTCATATAAACAGGGTCATTGGGCAGGAAGGAGAGCGCAGATTTTTCCTGTTTTTCCCATACCGCTGGAATCCTCCGGAACCCAGGAGGTGTTTTTCAGTATGCGAGTGTTAATTCCTCGCACACACAGGTCGTGAGATGAACTTGTCTGTGGCTTAATGACCAAATGGGGAAAATAGGATGTAGACTGACAAATACCATTGTCTTTTCTTTCAACACACACTGATGCGGACACACGCATGCTCATAATGTCTGCTGGATCAGGTGCCGTGTGCTTTGTTACACTGTATATACAGTACAATGAGCTGACAGATGAAAATTAATATTGTGCATTCCTTTTTGCTTTCCGCAGAATGAATTTTTCCACATTGGTTTTTATGTTTGTAGAGTTCATTTATCCATGATTTGTGGTGTATTAGGAATTTGTTGTGATGGCCAGAATTGCTGGTACTCTGTGTCTCTGGCAATGTTTTCAGTGTTTTTGTGAGCGCAGGAAAGTCACAGGTAAGACTGTGTCAAGGAAAGCAGACATGTTAATGACTGTAGCAGCTAATCTGGGGTCAGGACAAGATAAGGAGGAGATTTAGATCTGGAGAACTGATCATAGATCAACATCTACAGAGAAGGCAGATTAGCCCTGGAGTTTATCTTACGGCCTGTGAGAGATACGTTTCAGAAAAGCGTACAATAGTAGTGTTTGTTTGACTATAGTTTACTCTATGAGATTAAATTACGACTGACATCTCCGCATGTACGCAGTTCTATACAGAAAACATCAACATGTATGATGTTTGCATCACCTCATGCAGAACCTGTATATGGGTTCTTGGCACTGTGTTAGTTTCGTTGTTATGCAAACTGAGGGAATGTATTAGGTTTCTTATTCCAATCTTCCTTGCTCTTGTACACCATAAACGTACCAGCCTACAAAGGTTCATATTTTATTAACACACCACATCATTTAAAAATGTTTAGTTTTTTTTGCACTTACTTTAAAATAAGTGGCCTTAACTACTATAAAAAAATAAGTCCAGTGTACTTACTGTGTACTTACAGTGTAGTTTTGCTGCTATTGAGGTGGGATACGGGTAAGATTAGAGACAGGTTTGGTGGTATGGGTAGGTTTAAGGGATGGGTCAACAGGGTAATTATAAATGTAATTAGAAATTACAGATGTAATTACATGCAGGTATTTAATATAAGTGCAGTGTAAAATCATGTACTGTATGTAGTGCATTGTACCAAATAATTCATTTAAATGTAAGTGCATAGTAGTTAAGGCCACCTAATATAAGTGGGACCAAACATTTTCTGGTGTATTAAAAATAATCAGATAAACTGACAGATCATAACACAATATCTAATCAACTACTCATGACATCACTCAAAATATTCCGTACTGCTGAATATTCAGGAATATAGGAATTTATGAAACGAAGCACACGTGAAACACTTTTATGGGGACTTTTTTTTTTTTTGAGTGTCATGACACTTGTAAGATGCCAGTCATCATTCCGCCGGAGCTGTGCCAGCCTAATAAACGATAAACTGGGGAAATGCGCAAATGAACTTCACGGTTGTTTTCTTATCACATCCTTGCTGGCCTCCGCATTCACACGCATACAGTTATGAGGTCAGCTTACCAGTACCTCTGTAAAACGTAAATATGTCTGTAAGATTAGAGAAACGAGAAACCGTAACAACAGAAAAGTGCTTTCTTTAGCATGTAGAAGAAGCATGACTGACAGCTGTAATGTGTTCACAGAGTACCTAGAGAAGGTCAGTGCAACGTTCTTATCAGCTGACTGGCCAAGTGTGGGATCAAGCTGGCTGACTTTCCCCACTTGAGTCGGAAAATAAGCTCTTTAAAACAGCTGAGTGCAATGAAATGGCATGTTATTAAACGTCTCTTTGATTTCCGAAAGGACAAACAGTCCACCCAAGCTTGTCAATAGAAAATAATTTAATTAGTCTTTACTTGACTTCAAAGTTTTCTTATCTGTCTTAACCTGACAAAAGTGATTCTGTTTGTTTGCTTAGCCGTTTTGGAATCCACAGCTTTCCCAGCAGGCCAGATCCACCCAAACAGGGTGCCAGGAAGCTCTGGTCAAGGGCACCTTGACCAGCGTGCAATTAATTTTAATCTTGAAATGATACCAGTGTGCGATTCACCCTGAAAGAGCTACCAAACAATGTTGCCATGGAGATGATTTCCTGCCATTGCTCTATTACAGTATCTACTATTTGAGCTAGATATAGTGACACTTCCAGTCACAGGACTAGTCAGGGTGCACAGTTTTAGGCTCTCCATGTTTGTTTGTGCTAGACTTGCTGAGCAGTCGCTCTTATGTCCAGTAACTATCCATTTCCGTTTCCCCAGGGGAAATTCTTTCTTTTCCATTATGCTCTTTTCTGTCACTTTCAGTAATGGTTGTCTAGGTCTATATTTAGGATAAATTCTTCATTGATCTGTCACCATTTCAGAACCAGTTACTCATAGTTGTCCCCACATTTTCAGACTGCATTGTTACTTTGAGTAAAGTTTTCTCTATAAAAAAGTGATCTTGTTTTAGATCATTTTGTAGTAGGTCCTCCAGTTGCCCTGTACATTGTATAGTTATAATGCACCATATCATGAATATTTTATTTTATTTTATTTGAATAATAGTTAGTAAGGTTAGTAAAGGTCAAGTTTATGTATTGGGTAGGATTAGGGATGTAGAATATGGTCATGCAGAAAATGGGCTTTATAAGCATTAATAAACAGCCAATTTGTTAATAATAGACTAGTTAAAATTGAGAATTGGTCCCTAAGTGTTTTATTTTATTTTATTTATTAATAGTTGTCATGTTTAGGTATTTAGAAGGATTAGGGATGTAGAATATGGTCTTTTACTATATATAAGCACCAATAAACAGCCAATATGTTAATAACAGACATGCTAATAAGCACCTAGTAATTCTAGTAAGAATTGGTCCCTAAGTGTTTTTATTTATATTTAATCTTATTTTATTTTTGTGTTTTTTGAACAGATTTTTATAATATCTTTGCCATCTTCTACATACTTTATCCTAATGTCACTCAACACATGTTTTTTTTATTTTCTCTGATTTATACAAAAGGTTGCTGATTTTTAAGTTTCTTTGCATAGAAACATAATCTAAATGCATAACAAGATGAATGATTATCAGTGTGAAAATAAATCTCATTCACAATGCAGAATGCACTATAGTAAAGTATAGGGATGGGTACCGAAACTCTGTACTTAATCGGTACCTGTGCTAAATTATAAAAGACAGAAGTATCGATAAGCTCTGACGTTGAAGGTTCTGCTATGTATTGCTAAATAATCGTTACCTAGCATATTTTAACCTTTTCTAATTTGCGATAATATTAAAGACATTTGTCTACATTTGTTATTGGCAATCTCACGCGTGAATTGTCCGTCTGTTCCGCATATAGGTTCCGCTGTACACAGAGCTCGCGCTTAATAGAGTGACGATGGTGGAGAGAACCGAACAATCTAAAGCAGTGTTCTTCAACTGGTTTGGCCTTGGGACCCACAGTGTCATAATAAACTATGCTTATTAAGAAATAAAGCAGAGATAATAGAAAACAGGGAAAATTAAGATATAAAGATACAAATTTATTTGTAGTGATGAAATACATTTACTTTATTTAGTGTACATTGCAAGAGGTTCCAAACTTTTATTACTTTTAATCCCAAACACAGTTAACTAATTTATGTGAATGTGTTCTAATAAAACAAACATTAGCCACAGCTCATTGTTTAGCTGCCTTTTGCAACTTTTTTGGTTAAAGCTGCAGTTAAAAACTTTCAGTCCTCTTGCATCCTACGTGCATGCCCCAACTGTAACCACTGTCCATTCTTTTACTGGAAAATAGTTGCGTTTATTTATTTGTTTTACAATCATTTGTTTGTTTGTGTAATATTTGCTCAAACATTGGTGTTTGTTAGGCTGCAGATTATTAGTTTACATTGAAAAAAAAATAAGTGTTGTTAATTCTGTTCTCAATTAGTTTTTTTATTATTATAATTTTTTTAATATTAAAAACACAAAAAAAGAACCGATAAGAGTACCGTTAAAGTACCGGATCGATAAGTGGTATCGATAAAAGTAGTAATACCGTTAAATCCTTAATGATACCCATCCCTGGTAAAGTATTCCTCAAAGTATCTTACAGATGCATGATGCAATGCTCATTTGCCTAGCACTGTTTTTCAAAAAATCAACAACTCTCATAAAAAGGGATGTTTTCTGGTCATTTTCTCACTCCAGGTTGCTCTCAGTGTGAACAGACTTCAGATGTATTAAGGAAGAAGTGCCCTGGGAATGCTTTCTGGGAAAACCCTTGAAGTTCTCGCCTCAGTGCTCTTGTGCCCTCAAACTATTGAATATGTGTGCAGGTTGTTCACGTGCCACACGTCTAAGCTTTACCCAAAACTCAAGCTTTGATCCGTGGTGCTTACGTCAATAGCAAGCTATTCATGCTGAACCTGAATCAGCTTCATTTTCTGCGTTTTTATAATAAAGTCGAAAAGATCAGAGCGTGGCTCATCTAAATCTGATTTTGCATCAGAGCTTGAGGAATGGCTTGCTTGTTTGGGCTTAATGGTTTAGATTAG
Source organism: Enteromius mattozi (assembly GCA_032359235.1). Taxonomy (NCBI): domain Eukaryota; kingdom Metazoa; phylum Chordata; class Actinopteri; order Cypriniformes; family Cyprinidae; genus Enteromius; species Enteromius mattozi. The sequence goes on along the minus strand of JAUMHE010000099.1, from coordinate 2,500,325 downwards.
GATTGACAGGGTGAAATGTGATCACAGATCAAAATGTTGCGGGTAGCATTCCCTCTGAAGTTATTTCCTCAGCAGGGGTTTTGTTGGCTAATGATTTTAGCGTTAACAGCTTTAGCTTCAACAAAGCACTCAAACTCCCCAGCTGGTATTATCTGGCAGGGCTGTTTTTGGAGGTTGTTTTCACTGGATATCACAATGGTGGTCTTTATAGTGGTCCACCCATGGGAGCGACAATCTGCGTCAGTGTCATCGTCACGGCTATTGGGGTCATGCTTCAGAATGGCACGAGAGGTAATACCTCACGTGTTAAACCGCAGGTTCAGCTTGCGAATGAGTGGAAATATTGTGAATTCAAATGGGACTTTGGAAACCCGAGCGGCTACAAATGTTTTGGCTAATTCCTCTGTCAGTTGGAGGCATGAGCTCAGATTTCCCTTCCATATTAACAGAAACTTTATAAGAGTATATTATTAATTATTTTTTTTGTCTCCATTGATTTGTCAACACTACTTGAATAAAGTTCAGCTCACAGCTTGATGGAAGACAAGAGCACCCAGGGTGTAGGAAGGCCTTTATTAGAGGTGAAGATTATGAAAAAGCTCCAAACAATGAGCTTTGTATTTCCACTTGCTTGCTCCTTTATCACAGGAAAGACCATAAGAAGGCATTTTATGGTTATGACCAGGAAGAAAGGCAGACTCTTCCTGTTTGTTCTGCACGGATATGCAAACACATGCATACTTGGTTAGTTCTGTTGTTTTGCATCCCTATTTTCATAAAAAAAGATGCAGCATCCATCCATTAGAATATGCGTCATTACTTATGTGTTTATGCATTATATTTGTTTAGTTGGAGCATGCAATATTGCTTGTCATGCAATGGGGTCCAAACTTATGAGATCAAATTGAACATTTTTATTTATTTATTTATTTAATCAGCATGGCAGTGCACATTAATAAACATCTGAAGTCCCTGGACAGAATCTGGAAAAAAAATAAAATGTTAAGATTTTGAGCATTAAAAAAAAAAAAGAAAAAAGTAAAAATAATTCTTGATGTAAATTACTAAAAATATATAATAATAATGTACTATGTATAGGCCATTAATCAACTTAATTTGTGGAAAAATACAAGAAAATTCAGTTCAGTTTAATTCAGTTCAAGTGTATGTGACTTTTGGACCAAACTGTATAAACCATTAAATCTACCAAAACTCCTTGACCATATTCACTCCAGGAGAGAAGCTACAAACTTAGTAATAGAAACCTCTTTTTTGAAAACAACATGGTACCTCTGGTCAAATCATTTCCATTCATCATCTACCTCAGGCTCGGGTGCCATAGCAACCGCTCTAGCAACAGCCCACCCAAACAGGCAGGGTCTGGCAGTAGAGTGGGAAAACGTCAACAGAATGGAAGCCTTTGAGGCTGGAAGACCATAATGGGTCAGTGATATTTAAGTACACCACATCCTTACCCAGTAAGGGCCTTGTAATGTAGCTGTAGAGTCTAGAGACGTTTCTCCTTGGCCTTTGTGTGCGTGACTTGTGTGTCTACGTGACCGTATCTGTATCTGCATCTCTTCAGTGTTTGACCACTAGCTGACTTAACTGATGTGTGCGAGTGTGTTTGTGCGAAATGTGTACATGTCATCACAGCCCCACTGCCTGACTGATGTCTAGAGTGTGTGTTGATTCTGTGTGTGAAAGTGTGGAATGCCACACTCTCTTCCCAAAGCCCCTCGTCCACTGTTGGGTGCCAAACTGGCTTCAGATCCCTGCCCTGCACTGTGTTTATACACACAAGACCCCTAGAGACAGTGTGACATCATCAATAATATTTTCAAACACCTCTGGTCTCCAACAAGGGGAGTGTCTTTTCGCACAAAGGGGATTGTTGGAGTTATCAGAGGCTGGATTGTAACACGTAAAGTGCGTCATGCACCTCTACATTATGTATTGATGCACTATTTTGCCCATCTGATATCCAGACAGATGGCATTTATAATTTTTTTTTATTATTTGGTTGGTATAAGCAGCTGGATTCATTCTAAACCCTATTGTTCCACTATGTAATAATTATGGTATGAACGATAAGACCAAACCTCTTTCCGTAGTCTAAAGACAAGTGTTTTTAAATGCTAATATTAATGTTATATATATGCTACGCCATTGACGTCACCTTGGATTGTTCAGATGCTCGTGCTGAAGGACTGTTTTACTGAAATATTGCAGTGGCTGCACAAACCCTTTTTCTTTCCACAGAATATTGCATAACTCACCGTTCTCTATCAGTTTTTGTCTAATCAAATCCAATTCACTTTTATAGAAGTGTTCTTCACCAAGTGCAAGACATTTACATAATTTCTTAGTATTTGTATGAACTGTACATTTACAATTTAAATAGTCAATGTGAAATCCCTAGTGAACAGATATTATAATGTTCTAGTATGCAAATATAATTTTGCATGAAATGTTCTTGTGGTTTGTGTCTGTGTTTGTAGCTAGAGATAATCATTGGTTCCATTTGGACACCTTGCCCAGTACTTTTCTTTTAGGGAATGACAAACACATTCTCATGGCTAACTGTTTAATTGTTTCAGAATCCACAGCTTTCCCAGGAGCCAGATCCAACCAAACTTACTATTTCTCATGAGATTGAGTTGGCAGTGACCATTAAAAAGGGATTTTTAAGACATTTGTTAAGTTTTGGAACACAAATTAAGATATTTTTGATGAGATCCATGAGTTTTATGACCCTCCACAGACAACAATGCAACTGATACGTCCATGGCCCAGAAAGATAGTAAGAACATCTTTAACATAGTGTGACAACAGTCTAGTTTTATGAAACTTTGGGTTGTATTAGTTACACTTAAAAATAACTATTTAGTTTATTACCTTTCTGGGTCTTGAATGTGTCAGTTGCATTGCTGTCTATACAGGATCAGAAAGCTTGCGTTCTGAAGGTCTTGCAGTTTTGGATCTACATGAGGGTGGGTAATTATTGACAGAATTGTTATTTTGGGTGAACTATTCGATTAAGATGAATGATTTGGCTACTGGAGTTATAGGTTACCAACACTGACCTGCTGATTGCTGTGTTAGCAAGAGTCAGTTTGTGAGCACAACAGTGTTTTAAAACATGACGTTATACTCCCTAACATGAGTGATGCAAGAATTCAGTTCTGCCAGAAAGTGAGAATTCTCATTTTTGTCACTTTAATAATGTCAATAATGTCACTTTCAGTTTGTTCTGGTAATTGTAAAGAATTCAGTCCTCTTTGTTGATGTTTGAATGACTTTGGTGTTTCCACAAGCTCAAGCAAAGTTAATCATGCCAATAGGAGCAGGAGGTCTGTGGCTTGAAAACACTCTGCTATCTTTACTCACAGGGATTAGGGGGCATAGCTGGAAAAGCAGAGATATTATGGGTCAGTCAATCTATCAAGTGTTGGAGTCAGCTAAAAAGAGTCATGTCTTTTGCTCTCAGTGTGTAAACCTAATGCTTTCAAACCTCAAAACAAAAAGTGTAATCAACAGTGTTGATGAATCTGTTAGCAAATCTTTACGTTTTAAGATGAGTGGTATTCAATGAGAAGAACAGATGTTAGCTGAGACTGTTGTCTGAGAGAAGTCTGTCTCGGGTTTTAGCTTTGGCTCAGCTGTGGTGCAGCTTTTGAAAGCTGGGAGCATGCACCCTGCTAACTATTTGAGTTATGCCATTGACGTCAGCACAGCCATAAAGCAGACAAACTGCCCTTCCCCAACGAACAACCCTGCCAAACGGCCTGCATGTCTTCAAATAAGCTCAAAGAGAAAGAAGGAGAGAGAGCTAGGAGTAGATGCTTTTGTTTGGGTGTTTTAATCAGATTTAAATCTTCTGTGGACAGCTGAGAAAAACAGTCTCCAGTTATTTAAGAGAACTGAGACAAAAATGACATTAGTGGCTCAAAGTTTTATTTCCTTCTCAGAATATGAGAATGAGGAAATAAATCACAAATAAAAACATGTGTGAGTCAACTTATTGGAAGTTGTTTATGTCGATGCAGGTGAACTGACAGGTTTGTTGGTTAGAATTTACTTTGAGAGGCTTTTTAACGTTCATTCCTACACGTGCATACTTTCCACTTTTGAGAAACGTTCACGTAATGCGTCACATTAGACAACACATTATTATACTAGACTGACTGACTAAACTTTTAATTAAAGGATTAGTTTAACCAAAATAAATTTTACTCACCCCCATATTTAAACAAAATCATTGCTCCAAAAAAAATAAAGTATAATAAATATATGATTTATTCAACAAACAATGTTCCGTCTGTTTTGGTTTTTTCTTCCACTCATCTGCCGTGTTTATAACCAAGTGTAAAACACAGTAAAGGAGATGCATGCAAACATAAGTGAATAAGTGATTTTTTTTTAAATCTCAGGTTAACAAAAACCTACCAAATCTAACATCCACTGACATTTATAAATATTTATTCCACATTCCATATTACATTGCACTGAATATGTGCTCCATGATGAGAGTCTGCTAGTGTTTGGAAAAGGATTGTTGATTATAGGGACCAGTTCTCACTATTAACTAGCTCTTATTAGCATGTTGTGACCATATTCTTCATCCCTAAATTAAACAACTACCTTACTAACTATCAATAAGCAACAAATTAAGAGTTTATTGAAGCAAAAGTCATAGTTAATGGTTTGTTAATGACAAAAATTCAACCTTAAAATAAAGTGTGACCAAAAAGTCCATTAATGTTAGACTTGTTAGGGCATATGCATTTAAAAATGTTTTCTGAGACCTGCCAAGGTACCAGTGATGCCCGTTTTTTCTTGCTATCTCTGTTCTTGTGTTTTTGCATTCACTGTCATTACTTTGCTCTGCTAATAGTCATAAATATGGCAGAATAGCAGAAAAGTTGCGTGATTGAAACTTGAATCTTCCGGAGTCATTTACAGAAAATAATATTTTAGATTTTTCAAAACTTATTTACATGTGCCTTTTTCAAATTAGGTGTATGAAGATTGGTTCTATGATATGCCTGAACCAAGGCCATTTGGCTCTGAATGTGTAATTTTTTAATTACCCATTTTCTTTTGTTGCATGAAAACAAGTAGATTTGGCATTCTGCCCAACATCTCATTTTGTTTATGACAAAAAGGGTTTGAAGAACGTGATGGTGTGTCACAAAATTATAATTTTTGGATTAACTATTCCTTTAATGATCTCTATTAAGCTGTCTGCTGCCGACTTGATGGTGTAATACACTTTGTTGTTGTTGTTGTTGGGAAACTTTCACTTTCTCAAGCGCAAAGATAATTGTCAAGCATGAAGAACTGATCTGAAAAGACACTTTTGGAATATAAACCTGTTACAAATCTGTCTCTTAAGAGTGATTCATAGCAAGAAAACAGTAGGTTTAAGTAGCTAAACCTTAAGTTTAGCTTTCTTTTGTGTGATTGGTATGATTGGTTGACATTGTGGGAATTCACAGGTAAATGAGCTGTGATTCTCTAGACATGTTGATCATAAATCTTTCCTCTCCTGTGCACCTAACATATCCTGTCCATCCTGTTTCCTTAATGATAAAAGGGAAAGAATGATGGAACAGCGGTGAGCATGAAGGCTGTAGGTTTGTTTTATGTAAAATAGTTTTTAGCTTTTAGTTGGTAATGAGTCGTCTCCACCCAACTCCCCTCTGCCACCCTTTATTCCACCCTAGTTCTTTCTTTCATATGGATTTGTTTATTGAACACAGATGAAGTTACACGTGAATTGAAATGCTGGGCAAACTCCAAATTGCACTTTTGCACCCTTGAAGGGCACTTCTACCCTCAGGGTTGTTTCAAAATAGAGTGGCCAAGAGGCGATACTTGAGTTTTTTTAATCGTACAAGAATCTTACATCCATTTGCTACATCTCTAAACATAAATTTTTGCTTGTAAATGCTATAAAACTAAAGTGTCAGTGACATACAGTCACAAATACGCACATGCAGTATGAGAGAGTAACATTCTGCCCTTGTGGGTAGGACATCATAATGTTTACTCCCAAATTGATTTCACCCATTATTTGGCTGCGATCCCAAAATCATTAAAACTCCAGCTGGTATCCATTAAAACATCCATCTTGAATTTCTTCTAACATTGCACATCATCATATGCCGCTGACCCCAGAATCCCTCAGGAATCTCCGTTGGCTGTTCCAGTAATAGTAAGAATGAAAGAAAAACCAAATCTGACAAAAGTTAGAACTAATTGGGTTATGTTGGCTTCCTAGTCTATGGTAATGGGGTTTGAATGGGTCAGCGAGTCAACAGCCCTATTGAGGTCTGTCAATACTCTAGACTTTGGTGGCAGGGTTCAAGCCAGGTGAAAGGACAAAGCCTTCCCTGTGTGTTGGTATGTTCGCTTTAACCACCCAGGACCTCGTGAATACATGTTTGGATGTTGTGTGGTCGTTTACCCCACGTCCCCTCACTGAACTGACTATTGACTTGTGAAATGCTACTTATCAGTTCTGAATTCTACATTCTACATCCTTCACATTATTCCTTATTCTTTTATACTATTTTTATTCTATTTTATCTATAGCACACCTGTACATACAATGCTTTTCAATCTGCTATGCTTTTCATTGCCTTATTGGGGAAATGTAAGTTTTTTTAGCTTGGAGATTCCAGATGTGTGTTGCGATTAAGGGGGATTTGGACTATAACTGAATAAATGGGTGAAGGATGAGGAGAAGGGTTTAGATCAAGACTGGGGGGGGGGGGTTTAGATCACAGTTGCTTGGTTTTTTTGTGCACCATTGCGTATCCTATAATTTCACTCTTGGCAGATATTTGACCCAGTTTTGGTTCATGATTCTGAAGTGTACCCTTGTAAATGAGTGTGGAATATGTCTGGAATAGTTTTAGAGAGGCTGACGGACAGGTCTTTGATGAGAGACAAGAACTGAGGGGGCTGTTATTTAACAGACAGGCCTTTTAATTTGGCTGGATTTGGCCTGGTCTCTGTCTCTCTCACACCCACACATGGAAACGGGGCCAAGTTTGTAACACAAACTGGAAAAAAGAATGTTTTAACAATTCTGAAAGTGAATTATTTGAAACATATTCTAACCTTTTAATGAAAAACACTCAGCCCTCAATAACTTCTTGCTCACTGGCTGTCCTTTTCCGTTTTCTCTTTTAAAAAATATGGCTTCAAAGTCTCATGTTTTGTGTGGTCTAACATGCCCAATTCAACAAGCACCCGTTTCAACTTCTGCAGAGGACTCCCATTCATGTGGTCGGGTCGTCTCACTGCGGTCTTTTCCAGAACTCTTCGTTTGTTCAATGTGTCTGTTGTTGAAGTCTACAGAGCCAAAACAGTGGCTTCTGCCTCCTAATGGAAAACATTTCATTTGAACCAGTGCTTCTCAGAAAATTGCCATGTTGAGACATAACCACCAAAAAATAAACTCAGGGAATGTCCTTCACAGTTCTATTATGCTCCACTGTCACATCTAAAAGTGCGTAACATTTGTTAAGAGGGGTTATCACATTATAAATGAGCACACTATCATCTTTGTGTATGGTTTCAATTACAAAATATCTTTTGAGATCCTCCAATCCTTCTTATCCATGCTTAAGCTAATGAAGCTACTATGTTTGCGGTGTATTGAGTGGTCTATATGAGTCTTTGGAGGTTAAAAAAACTGGCACTATTAAGCCTCAGCCTACACATTGCTGCATGGTCTTTTGGGTAATATTTCACTGAGGTCATGCCAGTGTGGATGCACAGTGGACACAAAGGGGGCGATCTTGAGCATCTCTCTAAAACTTACAGTACAATGGCAAGACTGCTTATGCTCTCATGATTTTTAAAGTAAAATATGCATAAACACAAAGTGGTTTTATTGTATTTTATTTATATATTTTTTTCTTTTTAGTATGGTGGTCAGTAAAATTGTCATAATTACTCATTATTGCATCATTATCTTAATAACACCATTACATTTCTTACTAGTCTTTAGAAAGCAAACTAATGAATATCTTTCTCTCTCTCTTTCTCAGAAATGTTCCTTTTTTAAATGACCAGTGCATATTTTATGAAGGTTTATAATTCATTATAATAAAAAAAAAAATTAATGTACTGACTTTTGGTAAAGATGTAATCTTCCTCTGATAGAGAGTCTCCAATCCCAAATAGCTATATAATTGTTCATATATTAAAAAAAAAAAAATAAATAAAAAAATAAAAAATAAAAAATGAAGTGAGATTTATCCTTATTTTAAAGGTTTATTTTCCTTAGATTCAACAAGCCATCATTTTTTCTCTTCTTACAGAGAGAAACCCATCTGTTACACTGTTTCATAATGTCCTTTGGCTACAAACAAGCTTTTCCAGAATTTCCCCAACTCTTTTTTTCTTTTCTTTCTCCCTCTTTTCTTACAATCAGAACCAGAGGAAGTGTTTTCTTAGTAAGTCCATTGAGATTTGAGCTGACGTCAGTCGTCATGCTTCCTCTTTATTGGAAATGCTATAGTTTATCCTTCCACTGCTTGACTAAGCGTTGGGACATTACGCATGAATTCAGCAGGGGCAACGATGAAGGAATGAGAGAAAGAGTGCGAAAGAAAAAATGACACATGTAAGCACATGCTCTCAACTAATTCTCAATGCGCATCAGGAAGACAGACACACAGCTGTTACCACACCACATCCGACAGCTCACACACATACGCACAAAGCGCAGCCATGACATTAACACCCTCAAATGACCAGAAGACATGATTCGATATTTGTGATCTAAAGTAACCTCAAATGACACATATGCAAACACAGTTTGTGGCCGCAAAACCCAACCTCTCGGTATGCTGAGACTTTTTCTTATAACACCACACCTACACAAGTGATGCAAGTCAAGTTCACACACAAATAGTTGTGCCGAGAAATGAGCATTAAAAGTTGTGTAACTGATGAAAACGACAACAAAAAAACCTTACACATAGGAAATTCATTTACAGATATTTTTACAATTATGCTAATTTACAGAATAGAATAGAATAAAATATTTGACTGTAGTCATATCTAGGCCTAGAAGTGTAATTTAATTCTATATAAGATGTGTCACCCACTCATGGTCACTACCATGTTGAGATCACTTGACCAGCTGAAAGGTAAATGTAACTGCATGGTTAATGCACATTATTTCATTTATTCATTATTTTTGTTTGTTTATGCATGAGTAATGACAGCTTATTAGCTGAAATCTGTCCCCTTTTGTCTGTAATTGGGTGACCTCATGGTATGTGGGCAACTGCAGCATGGCCATATGTCCACATCTTTCCTGGACCATTGCCTCCTTTTTCCGAATGTGCTAGGGCCGTCGGCGCTTGTGCGTCTGTCTGTGTTATGCGCGTCTTGAAGGAAGAGAAAGGGAAAAACCCTTCTTACGCACATGTGGTCAGACACCTCACTGGTCCTGTCAAACATGCTCTGCTTCATAATGAAAGATTTCAGACCCTAGACGTGGATGCATATCACCTTTTCACAGCATAGAAATGAAAGGAGGAAGAAATGTGAAAACAATTTCAAGAACACTTAAACGATACACCATAACTATTCTTTGCAATAATAAATGAAGATCTATCTATCCATCCATCCATCCATCATAATATTATTTACAGTTGCTTTTGTATAGCTTGAAAGAAGGAAGAAGTGTGAATAAAATTTTATTTTATTTAACTTTTAAACGATACACCATAACTATTATTTGCCGTAATAAATGAAGTTCTATCTACTCTATCTATCTATCTATCTATCTATCTATCCATCCATCATAATATTATTTACAAAGAAGGAAGAAATGTGAATAAAATTTCAAGAACACTTAAACAATACACCATAACTGTTATTTGCAATAATAAATGAAGTTCTATCTATCATCTACTCTATAATTCATTAATAGTTTAGATTGATTTACATTAAATTGTTTAAACTAATTCAAGTATTTTAGGTAAATATTCTCAAAAGCTAAAACTGGATTTAACGTTGGGACCTGAGTCTTTTCTAGAGACGAGAATGTTAGAGACTTGAGGGTGGTCTCTTGACTTGGGTCCGTAAGCAACCACCTAGCGACCACCCAGAACACCCTAGCAACCGGATACCAATGCACTACAAACCACTCAGAACACCTCAGCAACCGCATACTAGTGCTTTGGCACCCACACGCACACCCTAGAATTATGGCTGTTTTTCATGGGCTATTCACATTTTCTTCAGAAATATAAAAATGTGGTTAATGCTTAGCTGTTCTCGTTTAGGTATAAAACTGGTTTGGTCCAGTTTTGTGAGAATGTAAATCTTGTTCAGAAAATCCACTTTCCGGCTTTTCGACATCGCCTTGGTGTTGTAGTCTGCAGGTAAATCGCCAAGCATTTAAAAAGAAAAAGAGGAAAAAAGAATTACCCACACCAAAGAGCTTTTTCTCCCGGTGTTCGGAGAGCAAATATGCTTGTGTGGCTTTGAACGTGTGGAGATTAGAGAGGAGTCCTTCGACAGGGCCCTGCTAAAGTTCTGCTGCTGTGTTGTTCTGCAACTAGGAGACCCACCACAGCAAAGTCAGACCCGCACAAGGGCTCGTCTGTGTCCCAAAGCCACAGGGCACCTATTCACCAAACTCCCCTCTACTGTAAACACATCTATGCTTCAACAAGACCCACACACACAGCTCACGCCTATGCTTCATACATTTCTGTGGCGTACAAGGAATGATGCAGACCCGTTTACGTACATCTTGACATTAATTCAAGTGCATGATAAAACGTAATGATGTGTCACTTGTGTGTGTACAGTATGTGTATGTTCGTTTCTTTTGTTGTTTGTTTGGTTGAACAGTAGCCTTTTCAGCTTTTTTAAAATATATCTCATTATATTTAAAAGTTCTTTTTTTCCCCAAGTAATTTAAATTGTTTAATTGTAATTTAATTGTTTAATAACAAGCAAAATATTGTAAAAATCAAATTAAAAATGGAATAAAATTAATACAAAGAGTTTTCCCCCTTGTTTAAAAAAATATACCAGTTTAACAACAAACAGCAATATTTCCCAAAAACACTAGCATTCAAAAGTTTAAGGTAGTTAAGAATTGTTTTAGAAAAAAGTTTCTTATGCTAACCAAATCTGTTACTAAAGTAAAATTTCTTTAAAAATAAAGATGTTAATAAAATATCGTCCCTTTAGGAAACCCAATGATCTCCTAAATAAAATATACAAATAAATGAAATAATCAAGATGTAGCTTAATTTTACATTACCAGTGAAATCACTGTGAGTATACAGTGAATATTTATGTCTTAAAATGTGCATGCCTTTTTAACTTAATGCATTTTTGCCAAATTTGCATAAATTCTGTTTCACAACAAGAATGTGTGTGTGTGTGTTTACATACAAGTTTATACAGCAATGTTTGCAGAGGGGGGTACCCTTTGTCTCCTCTCTATTAACATCAGAGCCTACAAGAGCCAGATATTATTAAAAAAAAAGGTAAGGGACCAGAAAGAGAGAGAGAGGGAGAGAGAGATGCCAAACAGGGCAGTGAAATGAGGAAACACAGAGCCAAGAGGCTGTATCACCCCACCGCAGCCAACTCTCAGACATGAGTGAGAGTGGCACCAAAGAGAGGGCGACACCAAGAGAGGCAGGAGGGGGTGAGAGGAAGGGGCACAAAGCCAAAGAGGCAGTATCTCCTAGCCACAAGGACCGGGCCAATGAGAGAGAGGGAGCGAGCAGGGGGGGAAATCTCTCACAGTTAGCGCTCAGAAGAACCCACTCTCAATCTCTCATACAGTCTGGGAGTGTGTGTGCGCATGAGTGTGTGTGTGCGAGCCCAGGATGAAGGAACGTCTGGCGGGCTGTGCTCGAGTGGCCGTGCAGCAGGATTTTCACGGTGCCCCTGTTTCTGTGTGTCTCTGTCCAGACGAGTCCTACCAGAAGCTGGCCGTGGAGACCATGGAGGAGCTGGACTGGTGTCTGGATCAGCTGGAAACCATCCAGACGTACCGCTCCGTCAGCGACATGGCCTCCAACAAGGTGAGAAGATGCAGCACATCACTTTTAAGAGCTCCTCTGGAAGTTGTGAAAACCCTCAGAGGATGCTTGCACAGTACAGCGTGCTCAAGAACGTTTTCCTGATGGTCTGTTTTTGTTCGTAATGCAGCGGCCGCTTTGTGAATGGGGCTATTGAGAGTCTGTACTCGTGCCAGTTAGCTTGCATTAAAAATTCCCGTTTTCTAGCAGTCAGCACGAAAAGTTTAGAACCATTTCAGATGATTTTCTGAAATATAATAAAATTTTTCTTTATCATAATTTATCTGTGGTGTGTTTTCCAAGGTATTTGAAGTGTAAGGCTTCCTCAGAGATGCCACATCACTTTACTATCATAACAGTCTCACACATTGTCTGTATAAATGTGCTAACAAGTCTTCCCAGCATATTAAACAGGTTCTAGCATGTCTTTTTTCCAGCACGTTTTTTCCACACCTCTTTATGTTGCTTTGGAAATGTGGTGTACTGCAGTATGCCCTGAAATTGATTTGATTGACAGCTTGTTGGCCAATTTATATTAACAATGAGGTTTATGAAGTTAGATATTAACTTTTTATTAGATCTATCTTTTTCCTTCTTTTTTTCCAAGACTTGAATTCACTTAATTGCAAAATCAAAGCAATATGATATACAATATAATTGAATTTGAAACACAAATAGCTTATTTCTTTATGAAAAGTTTGCTGATAAGCAATTTCTGTCAGTGTTGCAGACATATATACAGTGCATGTTTCAGCCTGCATTGTTTATCATCCTTTGTGTACATTTAAATACCAAGTGTTGTTTTCACATCGCTGTCAGTGTCATATAATGTGATTCATTGCATAGCTCCACAGTGTGTGTGTGTGTCCTGCAGCTGTGACTCAGGTTTCCTGTCTCCTTCCTAAGCTGTAGCCGGGTCCAGACTACAATGGGAGTGAGTTCTGTATGGCAGGGCAAGGCCGCACTCCCTGTTTGTTTCTTCTTCTGCTGACGTCAAACAGGCATACACTGCAGCACAGGGACTTTTACTGCAGACAATAGGGATGAATACACACTAACTCCCGCACACACACTCAGAGGTTCAACCAGACAGATACATGTGCAGGAAAAGGATGGATTTTGGGATGACCCAGAATTCTCATTGTTTATAATTTGTTTAATCATTAATTTTGGCATGTTTTCCAGTAAAAGTATGTAAACATCCTTAAAACATGATAATTTTACTTTTCATGGAAATATGCATACTAAGAATGCTTTTTGTTGTTTATATTTTATTATTTATTTATTTTTATTATGCATATTATACTTTTTTGCATCTAAAGTAAAATTATCTAAGGGTGTATATATAATTTTACTGGAAAATGACAAAAATACTCATTATTTTATTTCAGTGCATGCAGGCCAACAATAATAATCATGAATAAACAGTGCAATACATATGCAAGAAAATAGGACATTTACAAAACCTGTGACTTTGTCATGATTGGCTCAAGGCATGCTCATATCCTGGGAGCTTTTGAACAAGTTTGTGGAAATAGCACATATAGCCATCAGACTTGTACAGAGAATACCAGGACGTCTGACCTTTTGCTGCCCTTTTGAACGCCTGCGTCGTCTGATGTGTATTACACTTTAGCTGTGTGTGCATGTAAAATCTATACAGTGTCAGCTCCAGGATTTCTCTGCCAGCATGTAATATGTATATTCAGTTTCAGTCAACTGGACATTCCAGTCAAGATAAAGAAACTGCAGACTTGCTCTTTTTGTTACAGTTAGTTGTTTAAAGTTGCTTAAAGTTGTTTAAGTAGATACTAAAGTCCATGGCCACATGGAATCCCCAAATGTAGTCACTGAATTGAAAAGTTATGAGAGATTTCCTTTTCAGATGGTTTTGTAAAAGTTAAGTCAAATTTGATCAAATGGCAAATATTTCTTTATTAAATAGTATACCATTTATTATGTATTTTTGTACATATTTGCATACATTTTATAGCTTCATTGTTACTCTTTTTTAATGGCAGTTTTTTTCTTCAGAGAAACAAGAATTAATGCAATATGTTAATATTTGAATTTATTATAATAACTCATTCTTATAAATAGAGGACACACATGAAATGAATAAAGTTCTCAGGAGAAAGATCTAAAAAGCAAGGTACTTAAAAGTTTCAATTTCATTTGGATGCAGCTTGTTAACTTTCTAAATTTTAAAACTGCTTTTTTTGTTATTTGTAAGTGAGAACTTGCAATACATCTGCATGTGCATGGAAGAATATGTTTGCTCTGAAGACTTTTAAGAGATCAAATCAGTATGCTTGATCTGATTCCAGAGCACACTATTTACCCTATAAACTATGTTGCAATGGGGTTAGAGTTCCAGTGTATATATGTGTGTGTGTGTGTGTGTGTGTCGGAAGGAGGCGGTCCCACGGTAAGAGGGGGAGTGTGTATACAGTGACACACTCACACACTGAAGGATAGTCAGTGCTCACAGCTCAAAATTAGTCAGTAACACTATTGCGACTGTCAAACTTTGAAACTTAAGACTCAGGACAGCCAGGGTGACACAGACTTGCAGCAAACCTTAAAAATGGGAGCTTGCTGCTTTGAGAGGAAAGATGAAAAAAATATTGGAAAAGTTACCTGCTGGAGAAAGGTGAGCGTCAGTTTTAAACTTCTTTTAAGATGTTAGTGGGCTGTTAATTTTTGTTGGATGTTATTTGGTGGCCTTTTCAAGGACATAACTTTTGTGTAAAGTAGCTTTTTGAATTGTTTATTTCTGAATTGTTTATTTCTGAAGTGTGCTTTTATAGATGAAAAGTGAATTCTTGGAATGGTTCATTTTTTGCGCAGTGCTTTCTTGTGTTGAAAAGTTACAATGTGGATAAGACAGTTTTGATAGAAAATATGACTATGTGGATTAAACAGTGTGGTTATAGCTTTAAAGGAATGAGTTGTGTTGTAACACATGTATAATATAAGCCAGTCAGAGCCATGTAATATTGAGCTCATGGTCTGAAGTAAAATTAGCGTTTTCTGCATATTTAGTTGGTTGTTGACTGAGAGCACATGCAGTACAAGCTTGCATGGAAATTGATGTTAAAATAGTTCATTTTGAGTGTTATTTTTTTTTCTGGTAATCACAGAAACAATCTTAGTCAATTTGAAACAGCTGAAGTTCCTTTTTAATTTTAATGAATTTAGATTGCTTCCTCATTGTGAATATAATTGAGACTAAATCAGCTTAAAATGTTTTAATCTGTAATTTAGCAAGTGCTTTTTATTTTACTTGGTCCATTAGTTGACTTTACACACACACACACATTTGTGCACATATTGAGAAATTTAGAGGAAGTGAAACGTTGAGCTTTTGTCCTCAGGCATTGTTGGTTTGGCACACAAAGAGCTGCCGATTTCTTCAGAAGCTGTTATGTCATTATTGATGTTACTGTTCTAATATACCAAAGAACTCGTTTGTCATCTCAATGTGCGTCACAGTCTTTCAAAGTCTTCTTCCAGCGATCATCATATATCAACGGCTGTTAAGAATTTGCTGATTTTGCAATTATGTGCTTCTCAAGTGACATCATTCAGTGCAGCAAAACTCCCACAATTTCTGACCAAGAAACAAATGGGGGTTTTCCCCACTAGATGATGAACACAAGACATTTACTGTAGTTAGATGTAATTAAAAAACATGGGTGTTGTGTGACATTTACATATGAGACTTTTGAATACAGAGTGAGATATGAGAACACAGATCTCGACTGACAATGGACAGCTGAGAAGTCAAATGTATTTTGATGATTGAGTGATCGACTCGTCCGTCCTACATCAAACACATTGATACATTAGACAAGGTCATGATGACAGTAGAAATTGATTAAATATGCCGCCGGCGAACAGTGTGAGGTGACCGCACACATCTAACTTAAAATCTGTGGGTTTATACCGCCCACTAGTGGAGAAAATAAGAGCATCCAATTGCTGATTATCCTATTCTACAGAAATGCAAAGATGAGAACTTGCATCTAGATACATATATTATATGCATATTTGCTGCCATTGTTGTCACTTGCTCCATATAAAACTATTTTAAAAAGCTATTTGCTTATTTCTTTAATTACAATGTAGCTTTTATGAATTTACAATGTTAACTGTACTGAAGGAAATGTGGAGAGAATATTTGTATTTAAAATTATTACAATGTAGCATCATTTAAATGTCAAAAAAGGAAGAAATGGTTACAGGACAGATAATATACGTTCATGTAAATTTTAACTTTAAACCTTGATGTTCCTTATTTGTTGACTACCCAGATATAATCTCTTAAATATATTAGGTTTTGCCTATAAATGCATGACACTGTTAGCTAATAGAATCGGTTAGCTTTAATCAAGTGTTTGAAGCGTCTTTTCTACAGAATGAAGGTCTTTCAGAATGAAATTGCCTTCATTCACCTTTTACTCTTCTCAGAGCAGAAGTCGGCGCACATCCGCCCCCCTACAGCCATGTTTCTCACAGAGCTTAGAGAGAGACACTCACATGGATTTACTGATATGGATGATAAGAAGAAATGTGAGCCGCGGAAGGCAGCGCGTCTTTGATATGTCAGAGTTGTTTACAGGTCTGACTAGACGTCTCACGCATCGTTGAGGAACCCCCACTGCAGCATAATGCAGAGATTCTCCGCTATTTTCCATCTTTCTCTTTTCCCTCCTCTTTCCCTTTCTCCCTCCCACTCTCTTTTTCTCATGAAGGCGCACAAACACAGACACGCACATACATTTCACAGTTCGGAGAATCCAAAATCATTGCATGAATCCTTTTAGCTCCTCAAATATGCGACCAACTTCTCTGCATTAACAGGCTGTTTACAAAAAAAGCTATTTAGTCTTTCTACTTCAGGATTTCATGTTTAGTTGAATATTACTCGCTGTTCCTTTGTAATTATTTATGAAACATACAAGCAGTACAATGTAAATCCTTTGTGTAATTGCGCATCTAGTGTTTTTTTTTTTTATCCGTCATATAATGAGGACAGCCTACTCTGGTTTTAGTGGTTTTGGAGACTTTTAGATTGTCCATTTAGGAAGCCCAAGGTTGACAAGCTAAATCATCCTAACTCCATCCTAATCCAGTAATTGGCTTATTTTCCTCATATTCACTAAGGGTTTTCCCTGTCATTGGACTCTGCCTGAGGTGGCTTTATCAAGGACGGCTCATCGATTTTGGCCCTTTGCCTCCTCCCCGTTCTGATGAATTGGGGGTTGATTTGGCAGATGTTATTGAGACGCAGTGGTGTCCTCGTGATTCCTGGGCAGCCATCTTTGGAGGCTAGGGAGGGAGGGAAGCCTCAGTGGCAGCCCATGTCACATGACACTGTTGCCATGGCGTTGGGATGTTGGTGTAATTGGTGTTCGGATGTAGACGGAGAGGCAGAGAGAGAGAGAGAGTCGTGGGGGGGTGTTGATGTCACCGAAAAAAGACAAAGAGAGGCAATTATCTAAGTCTCCTCTCCCTCCATACTCTATGGTAAAAATAGTACAGAGCTCCATGTGAAGCCTCATGCATTATGGGAATGCAGTAAAGAAGGCTGACTGAGCCTGAAAGAACCCAGACTCATCTAAATCCCCCATCTTCGCTCTTACAAGTTGCACTCTATTAGGAACCCCATAAAGTCCAAATTGTTCCCAAAAAGCTGAGGGGCGTCCTTAGATTCAGTCCTTCTTTACGTGTCTTTTTCTTCTCGCGCTTTCCCCGCATAACAAAGCAGGGGCTCCCCCCCTCCTCTGCCATCTCTATGTCAAATCATATGTGCCTGTGGAGCGTGTTGCTGGGGCTGACAGACTCGAGACCGGGGGAGCGACGCGAGAGGGAGGGGGCGAGGCAGAAGGAGAGAGAGAAAGACAGAGCGAGATGATGAGAGAGCAGGAGCGTACTGCAGCAGCGGAGCGGCACTAATCCAGCAGAGGAAGACCCCCCTCCAGCCAGATGAGCATCCCAGCATTTTTTTCCCTCATCCCTCCCTCCCTCTGCTTCACTGTTCCTTCATCTCCTCCATAATTCATTGGCACTTCCAGACCCTCCGCTTCGCTTCCAGCTCCGGCCGTCGCTCTCTGGATCATCCTCCAGCCCAGGACGGGTGTTCCCATCCGCTGTCAGCCCCCGCTCGAATCTGCAGCCATGGACAGTCAACGGCAGAGTGATTCGGCCGAGAGCTGCCGTGAAGATGGCTTGTGTCTGCTTTTCGGCTACTAATCCATAGCAAGCAGAGTAGGAGAGAGGAGAGAAGAGGGGATTTTTCGCTTTTCCCATCCAGAAGAATCCCTTTCGTCTGCCTCTCTCTGGCTCTTTTCCTTTGTGGTATAGGAGTGCGCTGTTGTGGATTTCGGGAGCTTAAATACGATCAAAATGCCTGAGGCCAATTACCTTCTCTCTGTATCCTGGGGTTACATTAAGGTGTGTATGGCGGCTACTAAGCTGTTATTGGTTTGCTAATGGAGGTTGGTTTTGGTTCGGTGTTTGTTGGTGGTCTAGAGAGACACTGAGGAGGAAAACCTACAGCAAGTCTCGCTGTGTGGCATCCTGTGCTGGAATGTCTAGATCCAAGCTCTATTTCGGGCTGTTCTTTTCAAATGAATCTGTGTGTTATGGCTAAGATGTTGATTTGGGATGTCAAAAGCACAATTAAATTGGTAGTTTTTGTGATTTATCTCTTTGTGCTAATGAAACTTAAAAATCAGAGATGTGGCGCAGGATATGGCTGCCGTTTTTGACTTATTTAATTATATATGCATTTGTTTATTTATTTCTTGCCAACATTGCGTCTTTTTGGAACCTCATCATTGCTTTGGGAACATATATTGATACATTATATGTAAAAAACCGAAAATGCTTTAAGAAAAAACTTACTAACAGTTTGAAAATTGCAATTTACAAAAGAAATGTCAAACTTGTCTTTTGTACTGCAAATCTCTCTCATTATTTATGCATTTGGATTATTTATACTTGGTATTATGTATTACAGATTTATTTAAAAACAAGAGAAATTAATGCATTCAAATAAATGCGTAAATATTTTTAAAAGGAGATATAAATATATTAGATATTAGGATACTTAGAGATAGGTTATTAAGACATCAAATATGATTATTTTTATATTAGTTATATTTATTATATTATTTATTTGGTCATATTTAACAGTATTTTATGTAAATGCATGTCCTTATAAATGTATTGTAAAAATCCTGAAAAATGGCAGACCTACTGAAGATTCAATGTTGAACCTTTTTTGGGGTTTTTGACTAATGTTTCTCCCTCTTTTTCTTTTCCAGTTCAAGAGAATGTTGAACAGGGAGCTGACGCACCTCTCTGAGATGAGCAGATCTGGCAATCAGGTGTCGGAGTTCATCTCCAACACCTTCCTAGGTAATCACACACAAATTTACTCTTATGCTAAAACATCCGCAGTCATCGCTAAACATTGGCTATATACAGTATGCGCCATTGTGGATCGAATTTGGGCTGCGTCATTTCCAGAGCTGAGCTGTGGTTTAGACCAACTGATGCTGTATATTTCAAACACCTATCAAAACAAGACAAAACAATCCATTAGTTGTGAAAGTATTGTACATTAAAAGATAAGACATGCAGTACAATGGTTCGTTTTGTTTGTGGAATGCAAGAATGTTTGTGTTGATGGCATCAGACTTTCGTTTCTGCATGAGAAGAGAGATCCCCAATGCAGCAGTTGGAAAAGAGGAAGGGGAGGGTGGAAAGGAGAGCAGAGTTAGGAGAGGGAGGGAGAGATGGAGGGGGATGGGATCCTGCTGTAAAGCAATGCTGACGGTGGAACCCCCCAGAACGGAACATCCAGGCAAGAGAACCTGTGACTCATCCAGCTCCTGTGTTCTCATCGAGACGCCATCGCATGCCCCATCTAAACACACAAACACTGAAGTACCTTGCCGCAGTGTGAGGTCCCCTCTCACTGCAAAAAAAACTAATTTTTAATCAGAATTTTTGTATTGCTTACTAATAACATTTGTAAACATTTACATTGACTTTCAGCAAATTTGTATTAAATATTTTTAAGCATACAAATACATTAAAGGTTTCTATAATTTTATTATATTATTTTTACCCATCCAAATCCATTATGTTAAAAAAAGTACATTTTTATTTGATAAAAAAGGCAAAAATATAGACTTAAAAAAGTTTTTGCAGTGTAAATTTGAAACTTTTAGGACAAAATCTGCAAAAAAATATTGGTGTCCGTTCTGATGTTGTGGCCGGATTATTTGGGACTAAAGTGGTTTGACTTTCCTGGGATTAAATGTTATCTGTGAAACATCTGTGCTCTGTCACGTGTGACTGCTGTCTTTATGCCACTGCGATTTCGCTGTCTGCATCAAAACGTGTAAGATTAAATCTGACCCGGACTTAACGTCTCTTCCTTTTTTTTTTTCTTTTTCTGAAATCTTGGATCGGTGCACACAGCCTGTACATGTGGCTTGCCTTTGGTTGTTTGCTTTTTTTATATGAGAAGGAGTGACATGTGACAGAGAACCCTGCAAGGAACAAGGCTGAGAGGCGAAGCCTTAATGGATGTTTGTGAGAAAACAAGCAAATTGGCTATAATGAGCACTGCGAATGCTCTGTGGGATCAGATAGGAGGCATTTTCTCTTGATCAGGCATCTTTACTGCAAGAGAAGGAGCGAAAAACAGAGATGAAAGAGAGACGAGTACTCCTTCATATTCCCTTTCCGTTCCATCATCGTAATAGGGCGCCTCGCATTTCTTCACTCAGGATATAAGCCCATCTGAATGACTGCGGTGCTGATTACAGCACGGGTTCATTTTTAACAGAGACATATGAGTGAAGAGGATAATGACTGTAATGAATTAACCAACCCTCATATTTCACCTCCTCTCACTTCCCATCAAGCCAGCAGCTATTACCAGGTGTTATCGCAGTCTTTCAGCGACATGCCAGAATTTCACGGCAAGAGAGTACAACGTTATCTGCAGTAATTGAGAAACTGAAAAATAAGAATTCAGTCCACTCACGGCCTGTGGCTCTTTGGGAGAATTTGGATTAGCATTTGCACATGAGGAAATCCCTAACATGAAGCTTTATGTCATTTTTGCCCCAGAGATACGCCCTTCCTGTGCCGCCATTTTTTGTCAATTGATATCTCCTGAGGGTTGACCTTTGGAGATGCCATATGAAGCAGACACGGTCTCCCCTGCAGTTTGTTGACAGGTCTGTCACAGTGAAAATGGAGAGTGGAACTAGAGGAGAAGGAAAGGAGGGGTGAGCCCTGCTCGAATATCTCAGTGGCAAAGTCGCTGTGAATTGGGTGTCTGTTCTGCCGTTCGAGGGCAAAGAATCCTGAGAAGCACACGCACTGAGTGCAGATGTGAGCTATTCAGCTGTGGCGCTGCACCTGGGCCAAAGGCGTCTGTTTACGTCACTAAGGGAAACAAGATACATGGCCACCGGTTTCCCAACAATGAGCTTTTGTATGTGTCTCGTCTGTGTGAAAACTACAATGAAGAGATTGAGTAATCTGGAATGTGATCTGCCAACAACTGACACAGTTGTGCATGACCTGTATAGAAAGATTTGAGGACCATCTCGGTTTTGTGGTTAGCCAATGTTCGAAATTTGAGTGTAAGGTTAGTAACCACCAGGAAAAGAGATCGAAATCGTTCTAATCATTCGTTTCTTGCTGTTCCTCACAGATAAGCAGAATGACGTGGAGATTCCCTCGCCTACACCTAAAGCCCGCGAGAAGAAGAAAAAGCAGCAGCTGATGACTCAGATCAGTGGTGTGAAGAAAGTATTCCACGGGCCCAGCCTCAACAGTGGCATCGCTCGCTTCGGCGTCAAAACTGACAAAGAGGATTTACTGTCAAAGGTAGGTGGAAGATTGTATAATACTTTAGTGCTCTTAGGTGTGTTTAACTGAAAATTTCTTAATCTTTTGTGCCTTCTCTTTCCAGGAATTAGAAGACCTGAACAAATGGGGCTTGAACATCTTCACAGTTTCCGAGTATTCTCACAACCGGCCTCTCACTTGCGTTATGTACGCCATCTTCCAGGTCAGTTCTTTTGATTTTGACCTCCAACATTTTGCAAAAACAACATCTTATTGTGCAAGACTTTAATGATATTGCTTCTCTCTGTAACAGGAACGAGACTTTCTTAAGACATTTAAGATCCCTGCAGATACTTTTGTGACGTATATGATGACCCTTGAGGATCATTACCACCAAGACGTGGCCTATCATAACAGCCTTCACGCTGCTGATGTGGCCCAGTCAACTCACATTCTGCTGTCCACACCTGCTCTAGATGTAAGAACGCTTTTCTCAGATGCGGTTTTCAGAGTTTTCCCTCAAACAATTTCATATATCTGACCTTTTTTTCTTATTTGCCCTAAACAGGCTGTCTTCACGGATCTTGAGATCTTGGCAGCCATTTTTGCAGCAGCTATTCATGATGTGGACCATCCTGGAGTTTCAAACCAGTTCCTCATCAATACAAGTGAGTGTATCTCCACCCTACTATAAGTATATCTTTTATGGAGACACTTAAATTAATTTTCTAATGCGTATTTGCTCATTTCTTACAGACTCTGAGTTAGCGCTCATGTATAACGATGAATCCGTTTTGGAGAACCACCACTTAGCCGTGGGCTTTAAACTTCTCCAAGAGGACAATTGCAACATTTTCCAGAACCTCACTAAGAAACAGAGTCAGTCACTTCGAAAGATGGTCATTGACATGGTGAGGTTCTTCACTTCCTTTCTTCCTTCCTTTCTTCCTGCTAGGCAATCTGCTTTCATTTACATTGCAATGATTTATATGCTAACACATATTTTGTTCAATGTTTCCTGTTAATAGGTACTTGCCACAGACATGTCTAAGCACATGAGCTTGCTGGCCGATCTGAAGACCATGGTAGAGACAAAGAAAGTGACAAGCTCAGGAGTTTTACTTCTGGACAACTACACAGACAGGATACAGGTACAAATCCTTCTGTTCTCCTTCCCATTGGAAAATCCAATGATTGCATGATCTTCAGCTGAGATGAATATGATAAATTAGAGGAACATGATAAACTGCAGTTGTCTAAAATTGTGACGTTGTTTCAGGTCTTGAGGAACATGGTTCACTGCGCCGATCTGAGCAATCCCACCAAGTCTCTAGAGTTGTACCGGCAGTGGACCGACCGCATCATGGAGGAGTTCTTTCACCAGGGTGATAGAGAGAGGGAGCGTGGGATGGAGATCAGCCCCATGTGTGACAAACACACTGCCTCGGTAGAGAAATCACAGGTTAGTTACTGTCTGAGATGCAACAGTCTCATGAAGTACCGTGTTTGAAGTACAACATCTAACACATTTTTCTCTTCAGTTGGTTTTCATTGACTACATCGTCCACCCGCTGTGGGAAACCTGGGCCGACTTGGTGCACCCGGATGCCCAGGATATCCTGGATACGCTGGAGGATAATCGGAACTGGTACCAGAGCATGATCCCCCAGAGCCCTTCCCCACCCTTCTACCAGTCCGACAAAGAAGGCAACGGCGGGGGTTCAGGGCCTGACAAGTTCCAGTTTGAGCTCACGCTAGAGGAAGAGGACTCAGAAGGCACGGAAAAAGACGAACAAAGCCAGGGTGACGAGGAAGAGGATGTGGAAGAAGAAGAAGACCGAGGGGAAGAAATGGAATCCACTACACACATCCAGATAGTTACCGAAGACGCCTCACCTGTCGACACATAGGACTCTGCGTCTCTTAATAGCCGGTAGCTGTTTTTTTCCCTTGCGAGAGGAGCAATCTTGCAGTTGATGCTTTTTAAAAAGCCCACATGAGATGCTTTTTTAGGCCCTCGTGGGAGGAGGATGTCTTGCCCTCCTTGCACTTACGTTTGGAGACAGTTTGGTAGGAGTTCTCAGGAAATAAATGCTGCAGACATTTTGGACCTGAACAATTGACAGGCGACTTTGATAAACATGAAGGATTGGGGCCAACGTGGACAGTTTGTTTTGTTTGTTTACCTGGTGGTGAGGAGTAGACACTACTGAGAGGATTTCTCTTTTTTTTGTACCAACACAAACTTTTTGTAAAGCTATGGGTGTGTGATGAGGTCAAACATGAACTACTGAAGAACAAGTATTTGTAAAGAGAGAAACTGTTTACTTTTCTGTACCATTTGTCTAAAGACTGTGTGCCTTTTTACTATTGTCTTTTTAATAGTCTTTTATTTATTGAACACGTTTTAGTATAACTGTACGTTGTTTTCGTTTTCTAAAGCTAACCAGACCGAACATGCAGAATTGTTTTATATCTACGCTGGAGAGAGAACTTAGTGTCTTCCTTTGTTTGGCAATATAACTTAATAATCCAAACATCTTACAAACGATCAGAAAACTAAGAAATGATTACAAAGGCACTTTCTGTTTATTCTAGCAGCATTTGTGTCAGACTTTTTAAATATGAGCACAAACTCTGTTTATTTGGATCCGTACATCATCCCATCCACATTAGGGTAAAACAATTTGTGTTAGGTAAATGCATTGTTGCACAAAAAAACTTTAAATGCCCTTAAATATAAAGACCCCATCGAAAAACAAAATACAAGCACCCCCCTCCACCAAAATCCAATCACTAGGGGTCTCATAATGTACAAAATAACAGGGGAAGCCAAAGTTATATTCAATTAAACGTTGATTTGCTTTCGATTCATCATAATTGTCTTCCTTACAGCAGCCATTTTTCATTCTTCCCATCATACCTCAGACACAGAGAGTAAAAGCAGTCTAAACTAGCTTTTGTAGCTTTTTTACACACTTTGATACAGAACATTTCCTCACTTGTTTTCTAAATAAAATGTTTTTTTCTCATGATTGACTTTTAAGACAAAGATAAAAACATTGACGTAAACTGATTTCCTTCCCCATCCTGTAGAACATCAAGATATGATAAAAAATAAACTCTCACTTGCATTTGCTCTAATACTTCAACAATTTCACTCTTCAGTTTTCAACATCCCAGTTTTATGATGAATCTATTGACATTAGCATTGTCGTCTCATACATTTAGTCACCATTAACGTTTAAGTTTGTGTGTAGTTCATATTTTGAGGTACTTTAACTACCTTACATTTAAAGTCTCAACAGTGGAAACAGTTAATGGCCAAAGTAGCATGCAAATGTATGTTTGTGCGCACATATATATATATATATATATATATATATATGTGTGTCTACACATTACTGTGTTTGTGTGTGCAAGTGTCCGTCAGGTCGCTTGATCACCAGCCCACGCTTTTCACAACTCCTTCCATTCACTTTGTTTATATGCGCTCAGATTGGTCCTCTACTGTTTATAACAGTGTATTTATTACCGTTAACTGTACATAAGAAATAATGTTTCTTTGTAAATGGATTAATTTATATGCACTTGCATTACCTAAAACTGGTGGTGTTTCTTGTGTAGTGGGCTCTTGGACTGAGTCTGTTTAATTTAGTAATATTGTTTATGTTTTAATATAAATAAATATATATTATATATATTATGTATGAATATATTGCACAATTTTCAACTGCCCAGAACAGTAGCCTATGAGACACGCGACCCATTGGTAACGGGAAGAGTCTGTAGATAAAGACATAAATGCATACTGTAGACATCTGTCAGATATTAGAAGCTTTGTGTATCACTGTTTGGTGTAACATCGATAAATCAGTAACTTGCCAGATTCTCCACAGAACGTGGCCCTCGAATATATACAACATTTTGAATGGAGATTGCTAAAAATGGCTCAGAAGTGGCCTGTAAATGCACATTTGCATGGAGAGGAATTGGTCACCAACATCACAATCTCTGAACAACAATGTGAAATCGATATAATTACGAAAATGTGATCTTCTGTAATTATTTGTGCTAATGTGAACTATTTTTCTGACCTTGTTAGCAGTTTTGAAATTCAAATTGTCAGTATAACTTTGTTAATCTATGTTTGACATCTTTTGGGTCGATTTGTGTCCAAAAGGATTCAACAGAATTAGTGCTATCTGCATGAGGGATGAGTTTTTATCGTCTGGTTATCCCACATTGTTGCAGGTGAATATTCAATGTTTCACACAATGTATGGTAATAATATTGTATATTGTGTTCAATAAAATCTGAAGCTACTTTTCTATGAAGTGATTAAAGACAAAGCATGTTTTAATCAAATTTTTCATCAATTTTATGTTACAGGAACTGTAAATCAATCTCTTGTCAATTTGCACTGATTCTAACAATATAATACAAAACTATATAACAGTAAAATCAATCAATAGATATACATATTATAACATTACATACAATAAATACAATACCTTTTTATTATATCTTTCAGATATTACATTATTTCATACAACATTAAAGAAATGAATACTTTCAATAAGCATTAAACTACTCAAAAATTATATTTCAAATAAATGCTGTTTTGAATTTGAATCTTTGAATCTTTTGAATTTCCTATTAATAAAGGAATCTTAAAAAAAGCATTAACTTCTTTCATTTTTGAGAGTAATAAGGAATTATTTTAAATTATATATAATTATATCATAAATAATATTTCACAATATTGCTGTTTACTCAGTTTTTTTATCAAGTTCAGCTTTATTGAGCATAAGGGGCTTCTTTTAAAAACATTAAAAATATAAATATCAGCTTTATATATTACAGACAAATAAAATTATATACAGTTTTATGTGTGAAAAGGAACCTTGATCTTAAATGAGGCCATCAGATTTGCATTTGAACCCTCTGTGTGGTCGTCTTGTTTGAAGCTGAATTCAGTGTGACAGGTCACATTGCATCCAGTGAATATCAGTCCTGTTCTGTTCCTCCAGCTAAGTCAGCCCTTAAATGACACAGTCCTGACTGAAATCTCTTTGTGTGAATCATTTTGAGGCCTTTTGCCCAGAATCTCAAGAATTTATGTAAAGCAAGAAGAAAGGTAATGTGAGAGAGTCAGATGAACATGGGCCATTTCAGGCCACTATATATATATACAGTATATATATATATATACAGTGCCCTCCACTGATGTTGGCACCCTTGGTAAATCTGAGCAAAGGTGGCTGTGAAAATAAATCTGCATTGTTTATCCTTTTGATCTTTCATTCAAAAAATTCACACAATTCTAACCTACCATTAAAGTAAAACAATTGAAAATAGGGAGAAATTCTTGTGATTAAATAAATGTTTTCTCCAATACTTGTTGACCACAATTATTGGCACCCCTAGAATTTTTTAAGTAAAATATCTCTGAAGTATATACCCATTCATATTCACAATTTTGAGCACTCCAGGGTTATTATGTTTCACAGAAATATATATAGGAGGGAAAACAAAACCCAAATTCCCTTAATCATCGACACAATGACAAAAAAACTAATAATATATTTATGATGTGCAGCAGAAGATAACTGAGCTTCACCAATGAGTGAAGTGGCTTTAAGAAAAGAGCTAGAGCAGTGAAAATTACCAGTTCCACCATCAGGGAAATAATTAAGAATTTCCAATCAACATAAAATGTTACTAAGCTGCCTGGAAGAGGACGTGTGTCTCTATCCTACTAATACACGGCGAGAAGTAGAGTTTGAGTGGCTAAAGACTCTTCAGTGATCACAGCTGGTGAAATAGTTGAGTTTCAGGGTCAGAAAACCTTTAAAAAATCTGAAAGTAAATAAAAAGTACTCCATGTGTACAATGAAGTATACTGCTGTATTTTTGATGTTGTGGGCCGATATTTCAGCTGGAGGTCGTGGACATCTTGTTTAGACACATGGCATCATGGATCGAATACCAACAGATAACAAATCTAAAACTGACTGACTCTGTTAGAAATCTTATAATGGACCATGGTTTTCCACTGAGACAATAATCCAAATACACTGAGCACAAAATGAAGCTTTTGCCATGGCTGTCCCAGTCCTCTGACCTGAACCCTGCAGAAAATGAGTGAGGTG
>JAUMHE010000099.1:2459450-2472102 GCA_032359235.1 Enteromius mattozi | reverse complement strand
TGAATAAAAAGTTATAAAGAACAGCATTTATTAAAAATATAAATCTTTTCTAACAGTATAAATCTTTGCCATCACTTATTTTAACACATCCTAGCTGTACAAAAGTTTGAATTTATTTCAAATAAAAAAAATACAACAAACTTTTGAATGGTAGTGTATATTGTTAGAAAGGATTTCTATTTAAAATAAATGCTCTTCTTTTTAACGTTTTAGTCATTCAAGAATCTATCACAGGTTCCAAAAAAATACAAAATAAATAAATATTAAGCAGCACAGCAGTTTCCAGCACTGATAATAAATCAGCATATTAGAATAATTTCTAAAGGATCATGTGACACTAAAGACTGGAGTAATGCATCAGCTTTGCATCGCAGGAATAAATTAGATTTGAACGTATATTAAAATAGAAAATTGTTATTTTACATTGCAATAATATTTCACAATATTAAATCTTTTCCTATTTTTTTGATAAAATAAAAGCAGCCTTGATGAACATGCGAAACATCTTTAAAAAATATAAAAACTCTTACTGTTTCCAAACTTTTGACTGGTAGTGTACTGTATATATTACACACACACACATATATACTCTATATAATTATATACAGTACTTATTATTCACAGAAATAAATTGCACTGTCACTATTTGTTTGGCCTTCACATTTCTAGTCAACTAATCATTTAAACATAATATTTAGATTTGTTGAAATGTGGGCCAAACTCTTGACTCTTTGATGTGTGACAGTCAAAAAAGATTGTCTAAATAGAAGTCCTTCAAGCAATGTGTCTGACAGCACTTGTCCTGTGCCAGTGTGCCTGAATGGGCCTGTCCACAACCCCTTACATTCAATTAGACACAAACAAGTGCGCTTTGTGCAGCCTGTGCTAACGGCCAACCCATTGCCTTCCTGTTCACAGTGAACACACAGCAGACACAAACTCTTGAAAGTTCTTCATCACTCAAACCCTCACGCCTCCCATGATCATGACCTGAATATCAAGCTTAAAGGGAACAGAGAGGAAGCGATAGTCTTGTTGATGCTTTGAAATGTGCCGACACATTTGATGAGTTGATTAAATGATTTTATGATATTAATACAGAGCTAACTTTATCTTTTATATGTGTGGATCACTTTTCTACACCATTAAAAAATAATTGATAGGGTACATTATATTTTAACAATGTTGACCATAGCAGAAGTCTTTTTTTTTCTGCATAGACTTGCGTGTGCCTTAAATGTAGTCTTAATTAGTAGCGAGTGTAGGTCTGTGTCTCTGTGTGTAGCTGAGCAAGATTCCAGTCACAGAGTGTATGTGGGTGGGAGAATCTCTTACTGCTTCCTCCTCGACTACTGATGCTAACAGAAGGAAGCAAGAAGCAGTAGAAAACATAAGGAGTCAAGGGCCAAAATTCTAAGTGTTTACTCCCACTCAGAGCAAAACTGTGTTCGAGAGACAATTCTGAGGAAAATTTTTTTTGTTTAAAGGTTATTAGATTTGTAATTTATTAACAATATTCTACAGTTTTATTAGTTTATTTCTTCATTTTAGTTTGCAGGGCAATGACCACATGGAAGCTTTCTACATAACCTTGCCCGATTAATCAAATCAGATACTGACATTCATTTTTTCATGGCTATTATGAAATCAAAAAACATTTTTCTAGCAGGCACCTGCTTCCCAGGAAATAGTTAATGTAGAAAAAGAAAGTAGCTGTTCTCCAGATAAGCCAAGTTTCCTTGGCCTTTTCATTCCTGTTAGACTTAGAAAGAGGGACTATCGGAAGACATAAAGCCAAATAAATCATAAATCTTAAGGCATCTATTAATGACTCAATATAAACAGCACTTATGCCAAGCAGTAGGAAATCTGTGGTAAATAAAATTCAGAAAATGTTTAATTTCTTGTTAAAAGTAGAATATGTCGCTTACAGTATTTACCTAAATAAACAATAAGCTACTTTTGGAGGGAACTTTTTTTTTATCATGTATAGGCCTACTTACACGCGATGAAAATCAGATATCTTTCCTTAAGCAGGTCTTTTGTCCCTTTTAGCCCTTAGAATCATCACTGAAAAATTTACAGATGACGGATTTTTTATTTTTTGCCTGAGGTAGCATGAACCATATCCAGGTAAAACAACAATAAACATCCCAAAAACATTACCCCAAATATATTATCAGAACACTAAATTAATATTCAATTGTGGAATAATAATGAATTATTAAAACACATGACCAGCAGGCCTGAAAGAGCAATGTTTCTCACCTGCTTTTCAGATTTTGCTGCAAATCCATTCTCATCCCTGCTTGTTAACACCAGCGAACCACAGCAACACCTTGAAACGACAGAGGACCATCTGGTATGACAATGACAGGAACAAAGACAACTTCATTAAATTTCAACAGCAAATTCATATGCATTACTTAATTGCATTTATTGACTATTTCAGGCAACAAAGCCAATAGGGGTCTTGCAGCACTGGGTGTAACAGAAGACTGAATTGGGGTCATGACTTTTAGGTTCTCTGTTGGGGATTTCTGGATAAAACAGCTTTACTGGCAGAAATAGAGAAAGATAGGCCTAGCGTTACTGTGTATTTCAGTCTGTGCCAGCGGCTGAGCATGTCATTAATCTCCATGCGGTGTGTGAGGCTGTATGTCACTCGCTTCACTGACAGGGAAGATGGAGCATGGGACTAATTAAATGCAGTACACACTGAACATAAGGATAAGCTTACAAGGGAAGTTGATAAGAAGTGTTTACATACCAGGCTTTCCAAAATCACTGTGATTTCATAACACAGTGGAATGTGAGGAGTTTGATTGATGGAAAACAAAGTACTCCACCAACAGCTGCTTTACCCATTAAGAACACTAGATAGTAAGAGTACAGAGATTCAGAGCCTTGAGTGGTTGAAAGGAGAACATTGAATTGATATTAAATTAAACTTAGGATGAAAATAATATCATGATTTACTAATTCTTGTGTACACTAGTTCAAAATTATGTTGGTACAATTTTTTTGAAAGAAGTCTCTTATGCTCACCAATGCTTCTGTTGTTTTATCAAAAATACAGTACAGTCAAATTTTTTTTCTTCTTAAAGATTAACTTTTTCATATTTTTTACATTTATTTTTTTCCTGAGTTGACGCTTGAAACATTTTTATAAATACTCAAAACAGCTGCCATACTCAGTATATTTAAGATGATTTTTTTCCCACAAGAACAGCATTTTAATTAAATGAGTATCTTTTCTGTAATAATTCCCTTTATTGTCTCTTTTCAATCAAAACTTACTGACCCCAGACTTCTGAATGGCAACTTTATGAAATCTTATGAAATGTATAAAAGTACGTATGTATGTAACAATTAATGCTTCTTCATACAAAATGTCAACAAGCTAGGTGATTTTTCTCAATATCATCAAACTACAGACTATAGATTTTTAATAAATGCATTTCAGTTCACTGCTGTTGGGACAAACATGAACGGCATTTGATAATCACCTCTAATTTGTGGTTTTAGTAAAAAAAAAACATCAAAGCTCTCCATGGAAATTTCTTTAATGAGAGGTTTTATGCCCCTGTGCAGCTTTCAAGATCATTAATGATTACAACAGCAATTTTGCTCTATTTTTAAACAAACAGAACTGTCTTCCTGTTTCTAGTGTTAAGATTTCCACCTCATTAATGTTCCAGATCTGATGCATTTTAACTAAAACCTGCTGTGCTTCTATTTAAAGCCCAGAAAAGTGCTAGAGTGGACCAGAATCATTTAGCTGAAGTTAATTTAATCACCCCAAGTAATGGTTCATTAATTGTCCTGCTATTAAATATTGCATAGCGTAAAAGAAATGACATTGCAAAGCATAATGAGTAATATCTATATGTATTTAAGGATAACGGTGTGCAGTTTTGTAGTCTACAATGTAGTTTTTTTTCCTGAAACACCACCAAAACACATCTGAACACAGAAGCAGGTTTGAGACGCCACCTTCTGGACAACCTAGATAAAAAAAAACAATCTGGAGGAAAGACCTAAAAGATCATATAAGCTTGACATAACATAATAAACCAAACCAACAATCGTATTGATCTTGAAAGATCATTTGGCAAATTCAGCTGCACTTTCACGTTTTTAATTCTTTTATCTTCATAAGAAAGGTAACACTGCAGACGTTTTTACAGACAGCATACAAAATTATATTTGTCTATATATTGAAAAGTACAAGTAATAATTAATATTAATAATTTTAATAGAATAACAGCACAAGGGACAATGACAACTGCGACAAAAGTGGATCAAAAAAGTGACATTTTAAGTAAATAACTTTAAAGAATCAGGTAACAGAAACAAAATCAGCCAAAATTTCCATTCTACTGTACGTCAAAAACACTTAAAGTAAGTGCTATTTGTTTTAAGCTTTATAAAATACATTAAAAAGCAGGGAGCATTTTTATTTCCTTCAAGGAAAAGTACTATAAAATAAGTTACAGTACAGTGAATTTGTCTAAACTGACTTTGTTCCCGTCTTCCAGCCTTAAGTAAGCGTAGACATCGAAATATCAGAAGTACATCGTACAGGAGTAAAAAGATGCTTTGTTCTTTTATAAAACAGTTATTTCCTCCTTTAAACAAGCAGGAAAAATTGCCAAGATGTCAATAATTACATAAAATATAAGTGTACGTGTTCATTAGTACTACCACACGCACGCACACACACACACACTCACAATCACACACAACCACACACACGCTTGTTTTGTACAGCTTTCTGTTGTTCGAATGTTGCATATCAAATAACTTTTAATCTCTGTGCTGAAATAACTACATTTTTGTTCTAATTACTTCATGGGCATGAAGACAAAAAACAAAACGGACAGATTCTTCATATTTGATAGTGTGGCCAATAGGAGGCGCTCACACGTCGTCGGCTGGCAGAGGCGGGATGTTGAATCTTGGTCTAGTAAAGAAAGCCATCTTCTCTCTGCGTCAGGAAAGAGTAATACATTAAGCATTTTTCTAAATACATCATAATAAGATCTCTACGTGTTTTGCGGGATTCTCTGATTAAGAGATAACTCACTTGAACGTCTGTACAGGGAGGGGCTCTTTGTGGCTCTGGCCCCTCATTTGCAAAACCTCTTTGGAGGCCTTTCGCAACCTCCTCTCAGCAGCTTCCTCCTGCCTCTGCTCCTGTCTAGTCTGCTTGGCCTGCGAGAGAGAAAGAAATTATATATAATAAATGTGAGTTTATGATTCACAGTGTCTTCATGCTTCATGTTATGTCTTCATCTTTTAGGAAGTCTGGTAAACCCTGTTTTTCAAAGCAAAATTTTGACAAAAAAAGTGACAAAACCCCACATACAATAGTTACATTTTATATAATTTATAATAAATTATTAATTAATATACATAAATAACACATTACAATATGTGCAATGTGAATATAAGGTAATTAAATATTAATGAAACAATGTTAATTTATAATATACTATTGTTCATGCTCTTTCATAATATAATAACTAAGGTTAAAAACTAAATTGCACTAAATTTATGTGACAATAAAGAAAAATGTATATGCAAATTTAAATACAGATTTGGAACAACATGAGGGTATGCAAATGATGCTAAAAAGTTTTTGCCTTTAAATACATGTAAATGGGCAGTACCTGTCTCTGGGCCTCACGTAGCAGGTTTCGGAAACGCTCATCCCGCAGAGCCCAATGAGGGAGGTCCGCGGGGCCACGGGGGCCCTGCATGGGCTCCTCCAGCCGCAGTTTGAGCTCTCGCAGCGCGGCCAACTCCTCGCTCAGCTGCCTCTGTCGTGTACGGCAGGCCTGGAGGTCCAGCTCCAGGTCCAGAGAGGTACGTGTGGGCTGCTCAGCCAGAGAGGAGCGATGGGACTGCTGCGGTCACATGACATGGACACATAAGTACCCTTCCACAGGAAAAGATAAATAACGTGTTACACAGCAACACGGTCATTCCAACCTGTTTATATCGCAGGGTTCGTCGCTCTAGAGTGTTTCTGATAAAGGGGGATTTCTTTGGTAGAGTAGAGCTATCACTGTCACTTCTGTACAACTGTGAAGGAAGAAAAACATCAAGTGAAGGTCTTTTTTATTGATTACATTTAAATTTTATTAATGACATTTTGAGGCTTAATTTCATTATCTTCATTAGTGTGATAATAAAATATCAATACTGTTACATAAAATTATACTGTGGTGTTTTTTGCTTACCCTACAGACATACTGACTGCGAGCTCCAGGTGAAAATGTCTGAGATCTGACTATTGTGCTGCTGCGCATGAACGGGGAGCTGTGACCCCAGCGCCCTGTCCTTTCTTTCGGCCGCATTCTCATTGGCTCTGGAAACACACCTTCTGTGTTGGTTGCCTTGTCCACCTAAAACACACACAAATTCAATTAGTTTAATGATCTATTGTAAATAAGTTTTGATTTTGTATTTAGCCGTGATGCATTAAATTGATGCAATATAATTTATCATTATTATTTGTTTTGTGGTTTGAGTTCACAAATTTGTATTTATTTTTATTTATTATTATTATTATTATTATTATTATTTTTGCATTAAATTGATCACAAATGACAGTAAAGACTGTTGCAAAAAAATAAAAAGATAAAATAAATGCTGTTTTGGATTTTCTAAAAATGTTGTCAACATCAACTGCTGAAAATTCAGCATAATATATCACATTTTATTATTTATTAGAATACAATTATTTTCATTTGTAATAATATTTAATATTGGAGTTGTATTTTTATTCAAACAATTGAGCATTAAAGATTTCTCTTTAAAAAAAAACAAAAAAAACTAACTGATCAGCAGTGTAAGAAATGACAATTTTTTTGATGATATCAATTACAACAAAGTAATGTTTAAACAGCCTGAGTGTGTCAGCAAAACATTTTTAGTAATTAATTTTAATAGAACCTTAACAGATAAAGAAACCAGAGTGTTTAGGAGCAGACATTTTGTAGCTTGTATTTTGGTTAAAGACTTTTTTTCTCCATTCTATAGAAGGAGAATTCATACAGTCGCTATGATTTCACAGTACCTTTACTATTGGACTTCTCTCTGCAGGCTGGAGACAGCGTCTCCCAGAGGTCATGCAGATGCCTTCACCGCAGAGACTCTCAGGACAGGGAATGACAAACGCAGTACTGTTACTGCAGCCGCTGTCCACTGACTCAGCCTGCCAACTCCTAAATCATACACACACACACACACACACATCATCTGAAATGAGTGCACTTACAGGCGTAAGCTGAAAGGTTGATCGGTTTATAGTAAGGCAATGAGTGTGTGGACCTCTCAGAAACGGCTTCTCCTTGCTCTTCCTTCCTTTCCAGCTCCTCTTCACTCCTCTGTAACTCTTTCTTCATCTCCTCCAAATGAGTCACCACAGACACCTACACGAAAATAGACAGATGCTATGTTTAATTTGTGTGTGTATGTGTTAGCTCAACTAAATATTTAGAGACAACTAAAAACCAGTCATTTTGTAGTTTGATTTCTCCTGTTAAGCGTATAAACTGTGGAACTATCAAACATTGTTGTGGAAATCTGTATAAACATTGGAACAAAATATTTTATTATATTTATATATGTCATCAGCTAAAGAGAATTTTCTCCATTCAGTATAATAATAATTATAATCATCATTTTTTATTAACAGTAATATTCATTAAAATTATACTAATTTAAAGAATGAAGACTAAACATTACCATTGCAATAACACTACTGAACTATGATATTAAAAAGTATATTATTATGAACTTCTTTTGAAAAAGAAAAAACCCTGTAAATTACAATATTAATATTAATGGTTGTCTTAATTTCTTTGCTTTGAAATGATAAATTATAGAGCTTTTCTTGTCAGAAAACTCCTAGAAGGCTTTAAAGTAAATGAAATCAAGCTTGACAATAAAAGTATTTTTAAGAAATACGGCAGTGTTTATTAGAAATGATTTATCTGTGCACATAATTATTATCATTTTTTAATTCGTTTTTTTTTAGATAACACATTTATGAATTATTCTCATCACAAATTTGAAAAGATGGTTGGTGCTACAGCTAGGGATGTGCAAAAGTGATTGATTACTCGGCCGTGAAAGTGAAAACTGAAAATCATGAAAACTGTTCATGAATTTGGTTATCCACCTTTTTCCTCAACGGTAAAACTGTTTGCACTACAAAACTGTGTTCATAATTAAGATAATACATTAAAATAACATAAGACACACCAATTTCCAATATCTTTGATATTGAAGTCACCGGTGATGTCTGGGATAGATACATGGGTCAAAGACGAAAAAGGGTTTAACCATAAAAACAAAAAAAAATTATACTGAATTAAAATTAAAAAGTTTTCTGTTTAAATTACTTGCAATTTAGTTTTTTTCTGAGCCAAAAATATATATTATTACTTATATTTATACTTCTTATTACTTATTTTTTTATTTAAAGCACAATCAAATTTAATATATGCATGTCAGAATATGCATGTTGTTTGAATTTTTATATAACTATTGTGTTACACTGAATGACAATGTAACATTATTTCAACCAAATTTTGACATTTTATTCTCCAAAAGCTTATTTGAAACCTTAAAAGTAGACAGTTTACTTACATTTAATGTGCTTTCTATGGAGTAAGATTACTGTAGAGGTCCTGAACTTTATATTTGGTGGCAGACTTTGCTCTGAAGGGTTCAGATTCTGAGCTAGCCACATTTATTAACAACATTTATCAATATGCTGAACATGCTGCATATTACCAGTTATTTCAGTCGGCTTGATTATTATCATATCATGTGACATAGAACGAGCTTCAGTTTATTGGCATAAAGTCACTCTTCAGCTTCACCCCAGGCAGCTAGTCCTTTTTAGATGCTTTTTTAATAACATTGCTGCATCATCATAATCATAAACTAACAGTGTCCTAATTATATGTTCATGTTTTCATAGACATGTTTTAATGTCATATTTTAACTTTTAACATTCATTTTAATAACAGTCTTCAGATATTTTCATTGTCTCCATTACAGCCATACTCCGCGCATGCCCCATGAGAAATTGCCAAAAATGCCCATCCCTAGTTGGTGCACATTGAATCTTCAAATGCATATTGTCAGCGAAGCAAGTGTGCTTAGAGCAGCAAATTATGGCAATGAATAAATATTCTGCAGGCCACAAACAACATGAGGGTGAGTAACTAATGACAAAAAAATATATTTTGGAGCTAACTATTCCTTTAAAGCACTACTGCAGTCGAGGGTCAGCAAGGTTTTTAGTGGATCTTCAGTAAACTCTGATAATGCATTTTAGGAAGAAAAGTCTCCAGCGATCTCACCTCAAGCTTGCCTTCGTTCTCCTCTTCATCCATGATGCGGTTGGGCTGACTGAGGCGGCTGTGCTCAGGCCTGTGGTTCTCTGTGTTGTGGATGTGCACTTTAAGCCACTGGAAGATCATTTCAGTGCTGCCTGCACAGTCTGCCAGCGAGACCTGAGCAGAGCCCTGAGCCACAAACAGATACGGGTCAGTTTACCATCTCACAGCAAACAAGCATGAACCACATAAACACTAAAGCTAAGGCAGAAAACAGGTGTCAACAACTTTAAATGCTCTTAAACTACTCCAAATTTGTATTTGCATACAAAATGTTTCATTGATAATTATATTAAATAATGAATTGAGTGAATTTTAGTCTAACCAGTAGCTCCTCCTGGGCAAGGGGTCCTACAGCGCAGAGGTTTAACTGTAACGCATGGGCCCCGGGGCCTCCAGCGCTCAAAGGGATTCGGAAGCCCTCATTAAAGCTGAGAAGAGATTGAGGCTCCTGGGCCTTACAGCAGTAATATGTGCAGGGCCGACTGGAGTCCACCGGGAGAACATGAACCTTCACAAATCTGAGAGAGATAAACAAGGAGATTTGTCCATAATTGTTTCTGCAGAGGACATCGCTGTAGTAGAGATGGATGAATGTATTATTGGAAAACTGATGGGACTACTTACACTTTGCATCCATCTCTAACAGTGGCCTTGCTTAAATTTCTCATCTGAAGGACATGTAGCAGCAAAAACATGCCATTCGAATCATATCTGTAAAATAGCAGCCCAGAGGGAATGAACAAGCAAATTGATGGTTATAGCGATTTGGTACTGTTTGTTATGATGAGAAATGAGAGGCAGGTAAGAATATGAGAGTGTGTGGTGCTTACAGAAGACCAATCTGAATCTGAACTGGATCTGAGGCTGGAACATCTTGAGAAAAACTGACTTCTTCTGATTCCTCTGTCCTACTGGAAAGAGACATTGAGACATTTATGACTAATTATAACACAAAAACAACTATTAAAGTATATATACTACCATCCAAACATTTGGAGTTTGTTTAAATGTTTTATCTTTTTAAAAGAAGTCTCTTATGCTCAACAAGGCTGAACTTTCTTTCATCAATAAAACAGTAATACTTTGAAATATTATTACAATTATAAATTATTTTTTTCTATTTGAATGTAAAATGTAATTTATTTTTGTGATGGCAAAGGTGAATTTTCAGCATTCTTCAGTGTCACATGATCCTTCAGATACAATTCTATTATGCTGAATGGGTGGTCAAGAAACATTTCTGATTATTATCAATGTTGAAAATAGTTGTGGTGCTTAGTATTTTTGAGGATGCATGATATATTGTTTCAGGTTATAAGTAATAAAAAAAATATATATTTTGCGACAGTGTAAAACATTTTACTTTTCCTTTGTGAACAACGCATTCTTGCTGAATAACAGTATTAATTCTTTCTAAAAACACTGCTGACCTCAATCTTTTGAACAGTAGTCTATATTTTTCCATATTTTACAATTGTGTACAAGATATAAAAATGCATGATATCTGACAAATTCCAAAGAAGGTACAGGCCAATGGCATAAATTAATTTTATTTATTGCCAAAAATCTGTGGATTATAATGATATTATTGTACAAAGACTAATTTTGTACTTTTTTAAAATAATAATAGCATAATATATCCTTTATAGGTCTAGAACAATAGAAATTTTCACTCACCTTCTGCTCCAGGCTTCAAACACCCCACTGTCTGTTGCCAAGACATCTTCATTTACTCCTGCAGACACTCGTCTTGCTCTTCTGCTGGTCCTACTTGCACTTTTACATCGCAGGGTCACTCCTACACAGAGACACACACATACACACAGCAAAAAAGAAAATGCAAATAATTTTTAACATCAGAACAGCTTGATAAAATGTTTAAAGCATTTTTTTTGGTTTTTACATTTATTCAATTTCACATCATTTAAAAATTGTCTTAACATGCCAATTCTGAAAAAATGTGATTAATTCCAATTAAATATTTTAACTCAATTGATCAGTCAGTTACAATTTCCATGTTGCTATTCATCACCTGTGGAGCTGTGCGTTCCTTGGAGAACTCCATCTCTATGGCTCTTCCCCTCCAGGAGGTGTGCAGAGGCTGGGATTCCCACTTCCCCTTCCCCAGGAAGAGTAGTGTGCTGCTGGGTTTGAGTCTGATTCCGTAGTCCTTCAGCCAGCAGACCCCTGCTAGCCACCTCCATGTACTCCTCTGTCATCTGGGCCAGAGGGCAGTCCTGTGGGGCAGAGTGGTAGGGGGTGTCCATTGGGGAACTGGGAGGGGAGAGCGAGGAAAGCGAGGACCGAGAG
Organism: Enteromius mattozi; assembly: GCA_032359235.1. Classification (NCBI taxonomy): domain Eukaryota; kingdom Metazoa; phylum Chordata; class Actinopteri; order Cypriniformes; family Cyprinidae; genus Enteromius; species Enteromius mattozi. The sequence continues at coordinate 2,460,367 of JAUMHE010000099.1, read as the reverse complement.
GAGAGAGATGTGAGAGACTGTGGTGTGTCATGGGAGCGTTTTGGCCCGAAGGCTGAACTGTCCCTGCTGTGGGTCTCCAAGGGGAGAAGGTAGCGGAAAGATGGGTCCAGAACATCAGAGCTGCCTTCTGTTCGCTCATACTGGGGCAGGCCGTAGATGTCGGTGAAGCTGACGGAGCTGAGAGAACCACGGCTGGATGCTAAAGAGCCACGACTGGAGGCTAAAGAGCCACGGCTACTGCTGGAGGACACCGTCAGGTTACTGGCTGAGAGGCTGCACACAGAGAGACAAATGGTCATTTTGGGTTGATGTGGCTGGACATCCTATATAGGGCTGCCAAATGATTAAATGAGATTAATTGCATCCAAAATAAAAGTTTACGTTTATATACTACATGTGTGTGTGTTGTGTTTTTAATAATGTATATATAAATACACACGTGCATGTATATTTAAGAGAAATGTGGTACCTATACATATAACATTTATATTTACATGATATTATACATATATAAATATAAGCAAACATATACATGTATGCAGTGTATTTATAAATACATAATAAACATACACAGCACACACACCACGTAAATACAAACTTTTATTTTTTATTAATCTATATTAAATAAATATGTATCTATTAATCTTTTGACAGCGCTAATCTACATTGCTGTTGATTTAGAAAAAAATCACATAACTTGATATCCTGGTTGATCAAATCAGTCATCAACAATCACTCTGTATACAGATTAATATTTGTCAAGAAAAACACCAACTTATAATAATTCGTGACATTATTGCCGAATGTTTTTTATTTTTATTTTAGTGAGTTACAGTAAGAAGTAGGGATGTAACGGTATTGTAAATACCGTCGTACCGCAATATCAAATTTTTTCGATAATACCGTGGTCGCGTGAC